>JANIHZ010000009.1:35539698-35569560 GCA_027478365.1 Erythroxylum rufum | reverse complement strand
TATTTTACTGTATTACATTATGAATCTTTCCATCCTTCTAAATAATAATTTCTTAACATTATATTTATGTACGTTACATTTTATTATAAATTATTTCGTTACGGGATAAATCAAATGGTAAGACCAAGTTTCTCAAGTTCTCCGTATGCCTAAAATCCGAAGTTTAAATCCTTGAGTTATCATGCGATTTTAAATAATGTCACCTTATGCCAAAATTAAACTGTCATGCATATGGCTGCAATAATTTGAACCGTAAAAATAAAGAAAAGTAACCAAAAAAGATACGTGGTAATGGTGTGAGATATTTTTGGCTTACAGAAGCAAGATATTTAGCAAATGTCTGACAGAAAGGACACGTGGCCTCCCACACCCCACTTTGATATCCAACTTTTAGACGTTATTCCTCGATTCTTCATCAACTGTATCCTCCAGTCAGATATTAACACGCGTCCTCGGTGTTCTTCGTAATGACATGTGTACTGGCCACTTGAGATGGGATCTTCAACACTAAATTGGCCATTGTCCATGTGACGCATGTCCTTCCTCTGAGCTCTGGAGCCGAGGATATAAGCAGCCGCGTAACAGCTCTCTGCAATTGTTCCCGATGAGCACGCACAAGAGACTCGCAACTTACCCACCATATCGCAGACCAAGCTCCGGTGAGTTTGGGATACTTAACGAGCGAGTTCTTCTCCTCGTTTTCGACTACTTGAAATGGGACCTCCACACACTCTGCGTTATCGCTTCCGTCAACCGCAAGCTTCGTGCCACCGCTAAAAGGTTACTCTGGCGCGAGCTGTGCTCGATTCGAGCCCCGAGAATGCTATCCGCATTGATGCACAACGAGGTCAGCGCTCGATTGGACGATTTCTGGCGGGCGCTCGCAAAAATGATGTTCTTCTGCTGCGGTTGCGAGTCGACTCGGAACTTCAAGGCGAGTAAGGTGCCTGGCCATTTCGTGGAAGCATCGCGATTCTCAAAGACTTCAGGCCAGAGGTTTTTGGTAAAGAGGTGTCAGGGCGATTTGTTGTACATGAGCGACCCGTGCGAGCACAGCGTGGCGAATCACGAGGACGACGTGGGGGTTTATAGAGGAGTTTTCAAGGGATTTATGAGATCAAGGACCCGAGCGTGTCTAATTAGACGGAATGTGACGTTGGAGGAGAGCCTGTTTTGTCCTTATTGTGCGGCCCGCGTGTGGAGCATGACAAGGGCTCGACTCGTTCCTAAGAGTGCGGCCCGGCAGCTTGGGTCACCTGATGGGGGGTTGGAGTATTTTGTGTGTGTAAATGGGCACGTACATGGATCCTGTTGGCTCACGCCTTTGTCGTCCGATGAAGATCACGATGGTAGCGGTAGCGCTTAATTTTAGTACCGACGGTGAAGATGATAGTTAAGATAGTCATACGGCGGTAAGCGACAGCACGAGCTCCACGGATTTTTGACACGCTGATCATATAGGATCTTAAAACTCTGATCATGTCATATGTTGTAATTCTGAATTTTTGACATGCCCCACGTGTGAAAGGTGAATCTTATCTGGGTTTTAGTACCATAACCTCAATTGGGCTGTGAATATAATTAGGCGGTGCAGTTTTGAAGATTAGTGCATGAACATGAAGATTTACAAGTCATTCGTTTATGTCCACATCATGTGCTTGTTCGCCTCTTCCTTCTCTCTGTATATATTTTGTGAGACAACTTATGAAGTGGGAGTGTTTTACAAGGCCTTGTCAGATATTGCATTAAGCAAAGACATGATTACAAGTTATTTTAAGCAGAGTCCATTTTGCTTTGATATGAACACGAAGGTGTAACGTTCTATCGACAATGCCTAGGCCGCGAGGCCTCACCGATAAACAGGTGGCTGCCTCCAGTCCACTACAACCTGGCCAAGATTTAACAACAAAGGACGTGGAGCCAATTCTCATGTCCGTCCCATAAAATAAGAATAGCAATTCCAACCAAAACCGGCTAAAGTGACAGCCAATTTCTTGTAAAGCTAACATTTATTAAACCATATTTCCTAAATTAAGTTAATAATAGCTGAGCAGCAGAAAGGCATCTCAAGTGCATTTGTTTTTATCCTAATCAAAAAGAAGCCCTGTCCCGTTTAACCTGAAAAAACTTGGCATTCCTAAAGCCTAATCGTTGTATAACTTACAATTACCAACAGTTTCGAAATTTTGTTGTCGTTTAATGATTCCGCGTGACTTCAACGACATTCCACTCGCCGTTGCCGCCATATTTCATAAGGCTCTGTTTGGTTTGCTGTACTCTGTTTCTTTCTTTTTTTTATCTCTGGAGAACCAACTTCTGATAAAAGAAGAGTGAATCTTTTTCGGTTTGTCGTTCAACTTCATTGTTTTCTTTCTGGGTCTCCTCCTTTCATTTACTCCTGTTCGATTTCGCCCGAGAAGTTTCACATTGTGAGGTAACTTCCTGTTGTGACGCCCTGTTTTATTGTCTCATGAATGTTTCCCGAGAGAGTTGAGTATAATGTGAGTGCTCTGGGTTCGTCAAGAGTCTTTTTCTTGTTTTTGAGAAGGAAGAAGGCGCGTGGCGTGGCACGAGAATCGTATTTTTTTATTCGAGATTTCCCGGCCACCGATGATCCAAGGAATTTGGAAGCAATGTTTTTTCTTTCCAGACAAGTTTTTCTTTATGCTTTTACGTTCTGATTGGTTTTTAAGTTATAGAACACCTCGAGTTGCTGTAAAAATTCATTGTTTCGATCCAGTTAATCTTGAATTCTGATGGAAAATCAATTGGAAAGAAAAAGAATCGACTTTTCGTGTCATTTCCTGTAAATATGGTTATCTTCATCAATGACTTTCACGTTGTTTACCTCGGACGTATCGAATTCTAATTCTTGTACATTTACATGTCGATTGCAGGTTGTCGTAAATCTGCAGGGGGAAAAATGGCTAACCTTCAAGATATTGGTTATTCAGCGGCCATTAACCTTCTCTCAGCGCTTGCTTTTCTCATAGCATTCGCTATGTTAAGGCTTCAGCCTATTAATGACAGAGTTTACTTTCCCAAATGGTATCTTAAAGGAATAAGATCGAGCCCAACACGTGCTAAAGCTTTGGTCAGCAAATTTGTTAACTTGGATTACAGAACGTACTGCAAGTTTTGGAATTGGATGCCTGCAGCACTCAAGATGCCAGAACCCGAGCTTATAGACCATGCTGGGCTTGATTCTGTAGTCTATATAAGGATTTACTTATTGGGGTACGCATTCTTGTACATAGGACTCTGTTCTGAAACTTGTTAGTGATTAAATCATCCTGAATTTTTCATCGAGTTATGAGACCTTAGCATTCTAGCAGATTTCTCGATTGATCTCTGAAACTTTTTCTGCATGATATATTTCTGCAATGGGTCATGTAAACAGCAGTTTGAATAGAACGCAGGCTATCACCTTAACATCAGATGATCACTTCATTAAGCTGTTTATCTTAGGTGGATGATATAAAGTGATACCATACTTGCAGCGTGAAAATATTTGTCCCGATAACAATTCTTGCATTTGGTGTCTTGGTGCCTGTGAACTGGACTGGTGGGACATTGGAGCATATGAAGGATTTGACGTTCAGTGATGTTGACAAACTATCAATATCAAACATCCCATCTGAATCCCCGAGGTGAGAAACTTCACAAAAGCCACTATATTTTTACCTTCCGTTTCCTTATACTTGCTCAACTGTCCCTTTGTAACGGATATGGTATTAGCCCTGTTTGGATATGAGAACTTCCTTTTTCACCATGGAGGTTTGGAAAGAGAATTGAGTATATTAAAAAGAAAAGACCAATTTAAGTTGCACAGTATCAGAATATGCAGTTGAAGTTTCTGTTCAATCAGTGAAAATATCAGAACCAAGAGTGCTAATAAGGCATAATTTGGTATGAAAAATGGAATTGTGATTACTGATTCTGTAGAATTGGCTATTGAAAAAATAAATCCTGGATGCAGCTCCTGCTTCTTTGTCAAGTCATATTACATCCTGATGACTGACAGAATTAGAAGGCTATTTACTTGTTGTTTAGTTGGTTCTTGCATTGCTTAGATTTTATGAGTTTAATGTTTTAAGTGTTTCTGTGTAACTCTAAATCTTTCACATAGGAGTTCAACTGTGCTCGAGTTATTGTAACTGTTACTTTTCTTTTTCAAGGTTTTGGGCACACGTGGGGATGTCATTTGTATTCACGTTTTGGACATTTTATGTGGTTTACAAGGAATACAAGACAATAGCAACCATGAGGTTGCGATTTTTGGCATCAGAAAGCCGGCGTCCTGATCAATTTACAGTGAGTTAATATCATCTAATACAACCCCTACCCTTCTTCAAACATTATCTTCACACGATGCTTATATTGTACAGCTATTGCTTCAGAGATTTTTGTTTTTTGTGAAATTTTCTATTCTGTTCTGCAATATGAGAAACTTTCTTGATTGAAAGATTTTTTTGGACCCTTATTTCGATAATTGACTTTTGTCCAAGAGAACTAGCCTTTTTCATGCACTTAGTCATAGGTGTTGGATGGTTTCAATCCGCATTTGAATTTCCAGATAATGGAACGTGCTATGTTAAGTTTAATGTGTAGATCAAGCATACATGTTACAGGGGATGAAATTGGAAGGAACAGATTTATGATTAAATATTGCATATGAGGCAAGAACAGACTTGTTAAGTATGTCATTTCTTGTAGCTTCTATAAATTCGTATTCTCTTTATCTACCCTTTGAAGCAGGCTGGATATTTCCAATACGAAATAGGAATATGTTTAAACGTAGTCACTGTATTTTCCACCTAGATTACATCCATAGTGCCTGAACTTGAAGCTTCAGACAATTACTTGATGCCTGTGAGAGTATTTGTCACTTTGTTGGTGGCTTGGTTAATTCTGATATGAACCTTATGGTGCTGGCATTGGATTAATTTTCAACATTTTTCTTAGGTTCTTGTCAGGAATGTTCCGCCAGATCCTGATGAATCTGTTAGCGAACACGTCCAACATTTCTTTTTTGTGAACCATCCCAATCACTATCTCACTCACCAGGTAAGATTATGTAACTAAGTAGCTTAAGCTCGATAATATTTTGTCAAAGAAAAAATGTCTTACATTTAATGTTCTTTGATATTGATATTTTAGGTAGTCCATAATGCAAATAAGCTTGCAAGCTTAGTAGCAAAGAAAAAGAGCTTGAGGAACTGGTTGACCTATTACCAGAATAAATATCAGAGAAATCCTTCGACCAAGCCAATGACAAAGGTATCGTTCTTATTAAACTACCTATTTTTGTGTCTATGAACTCTGCGTTTTCATTTCAGTAAGACCCTCAATCTAGATTCTTAACTGGATATTTTCTTTCTGGTATCGTCAACCTACACCTATCAATCTGTAGACAGGTTTTTTTGGTCTCTGGGGAACGAGAGTGGATGCAATTGACTGGTATTTGTCTGAGATTGAGAAGTTGAGCAAAGAAGTAAGTTTTTTTGAAGCCAAGATCATCTTGATATGTTATTTCCTCCTCGTCAAGACGCTTCTTTGCATAGATAACCTTAATATTTCCTTTGCGTTTTCATATACTGTTACTGGTGTTACTCTCAGTTACAGTCCGTATTATGAGAATGGGAAGATGAGTTGCCAAGCTGTGCACCTGTTTCGAAAGATTAACAATGCTTGTATTGCATTGACTGTTCTTTGAGCGAAGATGCATATTATTTGATGTTTTATTTGTACCGATTGCAATCTGATGGTCTGATTTTCTTCACAGATTTAGTTAGATTTACCTCTTCTGTTAAGTTATGAAAAATGAAGGCGGAAAAAAAAAAGAAAAATATGACAGATAGCAATGATCCAATAACTATAGGTGGTCAGTACGAATGGATTGGGATATTGATTTTGGAGAAGAAAGTAGAGAAGTCTCAGGTGCCTGATGCCTCTGAAAGATTATCTCCTTATGCATAACCATTTGTCGATAGTTTTTCATTATCGTGTTCTCGAAAGTATTTGACACATTTAAAAGAAGAAGGCCAACGACCATAAAGGTGGTTTCTTTGAGCTCTGTCTAATGTATACTCACGTCAACTGCTTGCAGGAAGAAGCAGAAAGAGAGAAGGTTCTGCGTGATCCTAATTCCGTGATTCCAGCGGCATTCGTTTCATTCAAATCCCGGTGGGGAGCAGCTGTCTGTGCTCAAACTGAGCAGACTAGTAATCCAACAATTTGGTTGACTGAAAGGGCTCCTGAGCCCCGTGATGTCTACTGGGACAATCTTGCAATACCATTTTTTGAGCTGACAATTAGAAGACTACTCATGGGAGTTGCCTTATTTTTCCTTGTGTTCTTCTTCATGATTCCTATTGCAATTGTTCAGTCACTAGCCAACATTGAGGGTATCCAAAAGGCTTTTCCTTTCTTGAAACCACTAATAAAAGTGTAAGTTTTTCTTTCCGTCGTCTCACTATCTTTTAAGCTTTCCTTTTCATGCTTTAAACTGTTCAAATTATCACTTGAATGGTACGCCATGTTTCGAGAATCATAATGTCTCCTCAAATCAGGAAATTTTAATCAATTTTGTAAAACCTAAGCCTTCTTGCAGATCAATAGCTAAGATCGACCAAGTAGTCTCCAAGAAGCAGCAATTAGTACCCTATATGAATGTGTTTTAAGTTCTTGTCTATGCCCTGTTAATGTCACCGAAAGGAAAAGATGTTTTGATTACTTCTATTCACAGTTTAAAAGGGTATTCCTTTTAGAAGTTTGTAGTGTTAAACCATTTGATCCAGGTGGATTTTTCGTGCAGAAAATCAATCAAGTCTCTAATCCAAGGGATTCTTCCTGGCATTGCTCTGAAGATATTTCTTATTCTGCTTCCATCGATCCTCATGTTCATGTCCAAGATAGAAGGATTCACATCCCTTTCATCTTTGGATAGGCGATCAGCGGCAAAATATCATTTCTTCATACTTATTAATGTGTTTCTTGGCAGTATCGTTGCTGGAACAGCACTGGAGCAGCTTAAATCTTTTATGAAACAGTCTGCGACTGAGTAAGTTAAACACTTCTCCTGATGTAAAATTTCATATAAATCTGAAAGTAGTGATTAGTTTCATCCGGGCTTCTGATCGCGATGGCTGTAGGATTGTGTGATCAAGATGCATTGTTCTTTTAAGCCTATCTAACAGAAGATGCTATATTACTCATCAGAATTCCCAAAACAATTGGTGTATCCATTCCCATGAAAGCCACTTTCTTCATCACTTACATAATGGTCGATGGGTGGGCTGGAATTGCGGCAGAGATTCTCAGACTAGTACCATTAGTCATGTTCCATTTGAAGAACACTTTTCTGGTTAAAACGGAGCAAGATAGAGATCAAGCAATGGATCCTGGTTCTCTGGAGTTTGCAACTTCTGAGCCTCGCATTCAGTTATACTTTTTGCTGGGACTTGTTTATGCAGCTGTGACACCCTTACTTCTTCCTTTTATCGTTATCTTCTTTTCTTTCGCTTATTTGGTGTTTCGACATCAGGTACTGTTAACTTATTAGTTGACTTTTGACGTTCTATACTCGGTGAAAGTAATCCGAGTATCTGTTACCTGCAATGCTAATGGCATTTTTGCTTATTGTTGTAAGATTATAAACGTGTATGACCAAAAGTATGAGAGTGGAGCTGCATTCTGGCCAGATGTGCATCGACGATTGTTGATCGGTTTAGTAATAGCTCAACTTCTCCTGTTGGGATTGTTGAGTACGAAAGGTGCCGCGGAATTGACACCCTGTCTCATTGCTCAGCCAATCCTGACAATTTGGTTCCACAAATTCTGCAAAGGCCGCTTCGAGTCTGCATTTCTGACTTTTCCATTGCAGGTTAAAGAACGTTTTGTAGTTGCCGGGACTTTGTTTCTGATAATGTGACATGTCACATGGAAAGCGTTACTTATCAAAGTCTTATCAAAGCAAGGGCACTAACTGTAGATAATGGAACTTTCGCTTTATTTTGATCACAGGATGCCATGGTGAGGGATACGCTGGAGCGAGCTACAGAGCCAAAACTCAACTTGAGAACCTACCTTCAGGATGCTTACATACATCCAGTTTTTAAGAGGGACGAACCGGAAACACCTCAGATCCTAGACGAAGAAGTGAATAGCCCTCTTGTGGCAACAAAGAGAAAATCAACGACTGGCAACAGCATAAAGATTTCTTCTGAAGGCACTTCTGAAGTAATATCATGAGAGTAGGGAGATCAGTTTAATAATCATGTCGTTCTTTAATGTGGATTGTTGGTCAGGACTTTGAAGTGAATGAGGAAAAGAAGGATTTGCCTCAGAATCTTTCATCATTGTAGGTACAATTACCTCTTTTTCATCAAATGTACCATGTATATTATATAAAGCACATCAAAGAGGAAGTTCAGAATTTCAGCTTTAAAAATCATAAAATCTAACATCCTGAAACTGCAAAACTCGCCCCTCAATGAGATTACTGCTTATTGTAATGCCTGGTTCATCAAAGGACATTGCATTTGATTACCGGTTTCAATTGTAGCCAGACACCTCCCATCGTACTTGCTAGACAGATAGAGGAGGAGGAGGAGGAAACCATAGTACATATGTCACCTTATCACATGCCATAGCGTTGCAGACAAACATCCCATGTTAGGACTGGGAATTTAAAACATATCCAGCTGAACTCTTTTTTTAATTTCCCAGGGAAGTAGTGGAAATTTTGGCTATCCGTCCTGCATTTGGGTTACTTTCCAAACTGCTCCTTCCCTGGAAAATCTTACTCATTTCTTTCACTTGGATCTGGTGAAGAGCCTATGGCCTTTCTTGTCAATTTACTACAATAGATATTTGTCATCGGTTTTTTAGGGATGAATAGCTTCGACTACATCACACTATGGCCTGCAATTGTCTCCTCCTAATAATTAATCTGCCAACTGATTTGTGCATGAAATAATTGCAAACTTCTGAAACATCAAATTCGATCCATACATCAAATATAAATCGTGGCCTCGAAAGCAACTGAGCATGCAATGACATATGTTCATGATCACGAACACATGGTAACAGCGAGAATGGTTAGGCAATACTTTCCCTGATTTTGTGTTACAGCAATTTTTTCTATCCTCCTACTTTATGATACAAGGACTTCCTCCTACAGAACCTTGAACAACCTGGAAGCAAGAGATTATGATTATCGACACAGATAATAGCTGACAAGGATGAATAGGCACGTAAAAATCCGAGGACAATTATTGAAAGTGAATGGAGAGTGGTTTTCAGGGGTACTCGCAAAATGCTCTTAGGAATCAGCTAAAAGCATGTCCTAGATTCCTAACATAGAACTCCTTATGATTTCAATTAACATGTACACAGATGTTCGGTTTTTCTTCTAGCCAAAGGTGATGTACAGACCAAGCTGCTCCAACTGGAGGAGGATAGAAAAGAGGTTAAACTAATTGCTTCTCTATTTGAAACCTTAAGAGGCGTTTCACAGATGCTAAAACCCGGTTTCAATAATTAACCTGACGGCAGCTCCCATTGCACCAACTCCACCGTGTCCCAGTAAGGATAAAGCCAGCTCTTCCTCGTTCCACTGTCTCAGTCCCTGGCTTAGCCTTTTTAATACATCCACATCAACCTCTAACACCCATTGTGGAGTGCAAGCAACCAGTAAACTAACAAATGCAGAGATATATGCCCTTGCAGTGGCCCAATCACAACCTAGAGATATTTTCCCGTCCAACGCACTTGCCAGAAATTGTAGATGCGTTTCAAGGACCTTGGGCCGTCGGTGAGATGCTGTAGATGTTGAATCTACACCCCAAGCAAACGTTCCACAGAGCACTGCAAAGTATGCAAGTGCATAACCACGTAACATGGCAACCACCCCTCCACGTTCCACACCATCCTCTTCAGACTCATGTACTGATATAAACCAAGAAGGCAAAGTTTCTTTGATCAAAGTCTGAACCAAGCTCAATCCACCAGTTATCCAAACTAAAGAAGCCCCGAGGGAAGCAGCAAGCTTGACGTGTGCCATTGCTGCAGCAAATGAAACCTGGCCATACTTCATTCCATGCTTGGATTTTCTCAATTTTTCATTTGTACCTCTGGATAACCCACTACTTGCAATATGTCCAACAGAGTGCATTAGAAGAGTGAGAATTTCTTCTGATATGAACATCACACTTCTCATAGATCGATAAACCCTCAAGTAAAGAATTCCGGGGGCAACAGCAGTTATTCCACCAAACAAGTGGGAGCCAAACCCATGGCCTAGAAGATCACCCACACCTCCAATGCTGGAAATGTGAGGTGAACAACCAAGGGTAGAAGTGAAGCAGCTTTTCAGTAACTGGACTACAGCATCACTATTGTGATAAAAGATTGTCTGAGAAGCGGAAAACACAAGATAGTCACTCCAACGCTTGACCTTTTGGGACCAAAGGGAGGTCAGGATGGGCATACATGGCCAGGGGCAACTAGCAGCAAGAGAATTCAAGGCTGGTCCAACCAGAGTGAGGAACCGCCCAGACACTTTATCAAGTTTGTAAGTGATTGTGAGGCTTACGAGGGCAGCTAGTGGCAAAGGAAGTGTAGCTGGAGAGTTTCCACCTGCAAGAGGAGGTAGCAACCATATGATTTCACCACAAGTCAAAGTTCCTTGGAATGACAAATGGCAATTCTTCCCACTCAATGGAAGGAGACTATTTTAATATAACACACAAAATTCCCCAATAGTATTAAATTTCATCATAAGATTAATAAAATAAATTTGAATGAGTTTGCATGAGAATCTTCTATTCTGTTCTTTATCTGTCCTTTCTCTTCTTTATTTCTTAATTAATAGTAAATATGAAAAGCTCTAAAGAAATGAAAACATTCTTTCCTCCTTTCCCTAAAGAGAGAAGAGGGAGGAGAAGTGAAAGAAAGAAAGGAAGGAAGGAAGGAATAAAAGAGCCTTCACAGAGAACAGTTAACTACAAAGATGAGGAATTACCTACAGTAAGGCTAGGAACATCCACACCTGTGGCAGCTAGAATTTTCTTGATCTGCTGCTCAACAGTAGACAAATTTGCAGCGGGGCTTGGCCAATCAGTTCCATTCATAGAAGCTGGTTTCCATATGCCACGGGTAACCTCAGCAGAGAAGTAGCTTACAATGGTCCCCAAAGACGCCGGTAGAAAATCAGCTAGATCTTTGAGCCCTACAAAATAGAGCAGGCACATGTAATGGTTAACACTCATTATTCCTACCTGTAAAGCCACTTTGCTTTTTTAAATAAATCTATGTGCTTCTTTCTCAGTCTGATCCTCTAATCCTCTCATCAGCCATTCATTTTTATCTCAAAATTCCTATACAACGCTCTAGAGTGTGTCCGAGCTTTCTGCAGAGATGCTTGCTTCAACTACTATACGAACCTGTAGCTAGTTCACGGGGAGAAAGTCTTCCATGGGCACAGGCTGTCAAAGCAGCATCGAGTGCAAAAGGAGTTGCTTCTAGGATATCCCAAGCAGGTACCTTCAGTCTAACATATGCATCCTCAGATGCAGTCCCAGATGAGGCACTGCTCCCAGAATTTGACGGAACACCTCTATTTATCCTTCTGAACATCGTATTGAGAAGTGCATCAACAATCTGGTGAACTGCAGTCCCATGTACAAGACCAGAAAAGGTAGAGGAAATGCACTGTAGATGCTGCCGGTACCAGCCTTTCAATTTTGGAAAAGAATCTAAAAATATCGGTTCTAAAGACATACATAGAAATTTAGAAAATCTCTTAAGTTTGAGTCGATCCCCTGCTGAAGATCCAAAAGATGCTATTTGCGAGTTCCGCACCAATAAAAGGTATTCAGGACTAAAATGAAGCCTCACATGTGGCACATCACCCATCACATGTTCACTAGGTGGATGATTAAATCTCCATAGCCTAAGCAGAAGAACAAAAGCATTGGAGAACACAGCATGGCAAGACACTTCTTCTCCTGTTGGCAAAGGCCAGGAGACCTTCGGAGCACTTGAACCAAAGACCTCACATATAGGCATCAATACACCTGCAAGTACTGGAACCTGGTAAAAGATGACATATATTAGTTAAGGAAAATATAAGTGACAGATATCATCATTTTTACAGGACTCCATTCTTTGAATTGCATTTATAAATTCTTTTGCTAGTTTTCCAGTTTTCTTATGTCAAGAAAGCAGGCACCATGGGGGTGCATTTGTTAAGTGGCTAAAGCTTACCCTTTAAAGCCCATCTCTTTCAATTTGTCACAGAGTTCCTTTCAATTTTCTTCTTTAGTCAAAAATAACACAACATACAGTTCACAAACATGCATGTCACACAGAACATGAGGTGATAGAGTTCAACCCACCAAACCATGCAAGGATAAAATCTGTACACAATCCACTGATGAAAGTCCAACAAGAAGAACATTCAGTAGTGGAGCATAATTAATCAAGTGACTCTCACTCCCAGAATAATCTGTTGGAACTGGAGGAGAAAGCAGGTTTATGATAAAAAGAATTATGTGCTCCTGCAAACAAGAGTTAAGAGACTGAATCAAGATCAACATTCAGTTGAAAAATCTTAAAAATTCTTATTCTAGGAGGATGGAATCTAAGGGGAAGAGGGAGAAAAAGGTTTAAAAGCATATTGACCTTACCTGTACATTCCACCCACGAACAAGAGATGCCCCGCAAAGAATGGTAGCTGCAGATATCTTCTCATCATCAGAACCACTTACAGCAACCTCATACAATTTCTCGATCTCAGGTAAGCTTCCATCAAATCCATGAGCTTAATTCAGTTGCATACCACTGGATAAATTTACAAAAAAGAGCATCTGAAATACCTGGCTTCAGGAAAAAGAATGGTGTGACTGAAGACCAGGCAATGCATAACTTTATACAACAGAATTCAACTCTAAAAGTTTGGATTATCAGGTGGCAGACACCACAGTTTATATGGCCAGAGTCCAGATCATAAGCAAGCTATATAGCATTCCTTGACATAAAGAACCAGAAAGTAACAAAGCATTTCCTACGTCTGTTCTCCTTTAATACATATCAACCTATAGCAAATCGGAATGACTGCCATAATATACTTGAAAAATAAAATTCTATGTTGCAGGAATCTTGATTCATTAGGGTACTTGTTAACAAGCAAGATAAAATTGACCAGTTCTGATCTTCAATATTGAACCACATTATTTGATTCTACAAATAAGTACTAACAATCTCAGATGCTTAAAAAAGGAATGACCACAAGAGAATCGATGTTGATCTTGTCAATTGAAATTCAGGTATGGATCTCGAACCTCCCAAAATGAAGAATCGCGTAGATTTTTATGGATTCGAAGCCCAACAAACAGAAATAAAAAGAAATAAAACCGCTAGTTGAAAACCTTGTTCATTGACAGAACCATGCCTTAACAAGTGAAAAACTATAAGCATGAAAGCTATTTCAATTAACACAATATAGTCAACTACATAGAGAGCATTCCACATAAAAAGAAAGTGTACCTTGAAGCTGGAGTTTCAACCAAAGTATTAGTCAATGAGGGAGTTAGAGGTGACCCCTTCATCAATAATGACCAACCAGGTGTCTGGCTAGTAACACCACGAGGAACTTGATTGGCATGTGGATTCACATATCCTGGCCACAGATATGCTGATGTGTCTAACAAATTTCTCGCAATACAAGACTCAACAATCAGATGCCTCATGTTTCCAGCTGCAAAATACCAAAGAAAAAAGAAAAGGAATTTCATAATCGATAAAGACTGCCATACCACAGATATGGGAAAGGAAAATTGGAGAACCCAAAAGTGGAAATGTCAAATCCTTTGAAGGTAGTAATTAACGTATAGGGAAAATCTTCTCTAAGATTTGTTTTCCTGATTACCTCTCCCAGACAAATAATTTTTACCAAAGAAAAAATATTCAAAACAAGTTTAAGTTTTATCTTTGAAACATCCCTTAAGAAAACAGAAACAAATTAAAAACTTACGCCAAACATAACTCGAAGTACTTACAACAGTTAATTGACATGTCATTCATGCTCATGTTTTCATAATAGCTACTGTTCATGGTTCTGCTGGAGATAAACATGATTGCTTTAGCAGCAGCTTGATTGGCAAGTGAACTAACAGACTGAGGTGGGGTCAACAAGGCCTCATAGTCACCCAATAGCTGTAAGGCAGTAACTAGACCCTGCCGACATTTTCCTTGACAATGCTTCTCCTTTGGTTGGTTTGTGGGGCTATGTTCAGTTTGCTCGATCATTTTGCCCTCCTCTTCTTCGATAATATCGGCGATTGCAACCGTCGAAATAGACAGCAGCATGGACAGGCTAGTATCGATGCGAGGTACTGGACCCTCACTTGGATCTCTTTCCTAGAAAATTACAAATGGGAAATACTTAGACTGAATAACATGCAAGTACCATTCTAAATTTCAAGAAAAATGCCTTCTTACAGTCGATGGCATATTTTCATATACCCACAACAGCATAAGGTTATGGAATAACTTGAAGTCCGTATAGGATAGAATTCAAAGGTTATTAATGTGAAATTGTTTCCAATAGTCAAGGGTAGCTGTAAGCCAAGGCAGTTTCTTCTTTCTCTACTAAAAGTCAATATTCCAACAAAAAAAGGAACAAAAATGGGTTTCCCTTTGTTGTACACATAGATATATATCTTCTTACACCAACATGAAATACTCTTTATAATTTCAAGGCAGTTACATATAATAGGAATAGAAAATTTTCAAACAATATACGTATAATTTATTTATGAATGCAAACATAGACAATATGGAGGACACTTGGGAAAGTTTAAGTACTTTGTGCATTTCTGAGATACTGATCTCAATAACAATAATAAATGTAAAAGATGAGCTAACCCCTTGATCAAGTGTCATGAACACCTACCCTTTGAACAAGCCGTAGAGCTGCGATCAATAGGCCTAGAAAAGTATCATGCCACGTGGTACCATTAACTGCCTGAAGGGCTTTTAACATACCTGCAAAATCAAATTATTGGGAAATATGATTTTGATAATCTACAATCTTAACACATTCTGGTAGAAAGATAACTGACGTATTAGAATGAGAATGAATTCCACCTTTAAGATTTTCTACACCACTGGTTGCTGTCAAATGTGATTCTTCCATGGCATCTTCTAGCAGTAGATCAATAGGGAGCCAAATTGCAGAATGGGAAGCACCATGGCATTGATCGGCAGAAGATAACAGAGATCCCAATGCAATGCCAGCATGAGACCCCTGTTTAGATATGCTTTTGCAGTTACTAAATGGAAGTCCTTTCTCACATGTCAACTGCAAGAGTGCACCTGAGGTAATCTGCTTAGAATTCTTCAAACTGGGTGAATGTGACGACAGTAGCTGCAGCCTATGAATGAAGACTCCCCAATGTGAAGGTCTAAGGACAAAGAGATGTAATCATTAACAGTACTCATTAACCAAAAATGCATCACCTTAGTCAGGAACATTTCAGAGTTCAATAAATTACAAGCTGCCTCAAGTTAGACATCTTTTTAGGTTTAGCATGATAAGTCACTTGAGAAAATAGATACTTGTTTAAGTTGCTACATTCGATTCAAAGCCAAAACTGACTAATATGTAAATTGTGAACTATAAGGACAAGTCCTTACATGTTTTCACGTGCTAAGTAAAGAATCCCTAGAGTTACTTTATTTTGGAGAAACTCTCCAATAAGCTCGACAGCCATGACAGTATTCAATCTGCGCAGGCCCACATTTTGCTCATTTCTCTTCTCAAGAAACCCTTCGTGGCCATCTACTTCCATATCTTGTGGTCTAGTTATCCAAATAGACTTCTTCTCTAAGGTAAGCTCAAGCAACCCTTCATCGTCCAATGATACATCAAGTAACTGATACACAATAGAAAACACAAATTCAACTAGAATAACCCCAGGATCGCAAGGTTCAAGACCAAACATTTGAGAAAGATGCAGAACTTCGTCTATTGATTTCATAATCCTGTGAATACGAAACACAAAGAAAAGTCATCAATTCTAAGTAAATGGTAGAAATAAAAATACTAAAAGTTTAAAAGCAGTAAAACAGTAAGGTTTAAATTATCTTTTTCTGGGTGACTGAAAAAATATTAAAGTGGGCATGGACCAACACTTACTTCTCACGATTTGGTCCACTGATTTGAGATGCAAATGAAAAACCATGTCTCCTGAGAAGTTCCATATAAAGCCTATAGGCCGATGGGTAGAGCTGGCGATGAGGAATAACGCTGCCATGAAAATAACAAAATCAACGATAACAAAATACCCCAAAAAATCATATAAACAAAGGAAAATACACTCGTCGCTTACACTCACCGAGTGGAGAGGAGAGCGAGAACAAGTAAGGGAGGGGCGATCTTGACCGTTAAGGCTTTCTCGAGAAGCTTCCACATGACAGGCGAGTGATTATCAAAGCAGGTGTGAGACACCAAGAAGTGCGCCAGCTCCGTGGACGGAAGCTCCACCCCGGCCGAGTTCAGAACGGAGCTCACGTGGGCGGCCCAAAGGAGCGGGTCGGCGGTCTTCTCCTGCGCGGACTTGGTCAGCTCCAGCACGGAGTCCCAAAGACTCGGCTGAGCGGAAACCGACATCTCTAGCTGTTTGATGCTACGGGAGATGAAGAGCGGTGCGTGTAGAAAGTTGCATAGAAGAGCGGTTGGGGCAGCGGAAAGAAGTAAAATGTGAATTATGTGAAGGAGAACGGACAACGAAGACGTAGTGTTTTTGAACTGTGGGAATTTGAGTCAGGACTCTCAAAGTCTAAAAGTAGACTGGTCAAGAATTTCTAGAGGGCGGGTATGTAGGGATTTTAACTTTTTATGACGCGTGCCAGCCTCAGCCTCCTCCAAACTCCTCCTTTTTTTTATCTTATAGTTTTTTTTTCCAATCTTACTTGTAAAAGCTACGTGATTAGATCAAGAAAGTTTGAAATAAATAAACAACAAAGTAATAAAACTAATCAAATTGTCATTAGTATCCTTTTTCAATATGCTGTTTAATCTTGAATTAACAGTAAGGAACGGAGGATGGTAGCTTGCAACGGAACGTGTAAGTTTCTAATGGTACTTACGAAAAAATGTCTCAGAACAAGAAGGAAAGTGTTACTTAAGATTACGTGCACACAAACTATTAGTCGGACGGTGGTTCCTTGCAAATGGGCGGATTGGATTGATTTCGGACTAATAGTCAACAAGATACGGTCACACGTATGGAGCCCTCGCACACACGCCCATGTATTTTGACCTTTCTCCTCCTCCCCCCATTCTCAGGATTCATGAAATCGTCAACATATACCCGATTTTATTTGTTAATTTTCAGTTCCATCTTAATCAGCAAAATCAGCTGGCCTTGATCTCAGTTTGGATAATTAGTTCAGTGGCAGCACCCATGCAAGCGACTCCACCGCGTCCCAACATGGCCAAAGCCAGCTCTTCCTCGTTCCATAGAACCATCAACGTGCTCAGCCTCTTCAACACATCTGCATCAAGCTCCACAATCCATGCTGGTGTGCAACCAACCATCAAACTTACTAGCTCGCAGACATATGCCCGTGCAATGCCCCAGTCACCACCAAGTGACGCTTTCCCATCCAAAGTACTCGCCAGAAACTCTAGATGAATTCCAAGAACCTCAGGCCGATCCTTTGACGACGGCGAGGCAGAATCCACACCCCAAGCTAATGTTCCAGAAAGCAACACTAAGAATGCAAGTGCGTAGCCCTTTAAGACCGATACCGTAGAACACATTCCTCCATATTCCAAATCTTCATGGTCCGATGCCTGGGCCGATATCAACCAACATGGTATAATTACTTTGATTAGAGATTGAACCAGAGTCGACCCAGCGCATATCCAAACCATAGAGGCTCCAAGAGAAGCTGCAAGTTTGACCTGTGACACTGTTGAAGCCAGAGAAACTTGCACACGGTTGGTTTTCTTCAAGTTGCTCACTGCCTCTCTAGGTACCCCGCTAGTTGCTAAATCTTTGACAGAGTGCATGAGGATAGAGAGAATTTCTTGTGATATGGACATAACATGTTTGATAGATCGATAAAATCGTAAGAACAGAATTCCAGTTGCAATATCAATGAACGGTGAACCATATCCATGGCCTAAGAGAGCGCCTATGCCACCGTAACTGGAAATATTTGGGGAGAGCCCAAGAGTAGCTGCGAAGCAGCTTTGGAGTAGCTGGGCCACAGCTTCCCAGTTATGGTGGAACACAGTCTGGCAAGCATAGAATACTATTAAGCCACTCCAACGCTTTACTTTCAGGGCCCATAAGGAGGCTACGATGGGCATGCACGGCCATGGGCAACTAGCAGCAATAGCTGTAAAGGCTGTTCTAAAAAGAGCAAGCGGCTTTTCAGACTCTTTGTCGATCTTGTAGGTTATTGTGAGGCTCACTAAAACAGCTAATGGCAGAGGAAGTGGCGCTGGAGAGTCCCCGCCTAAAAGAGAAGACAGACACCAAGGTATAATGCCTGCTAGTATAATATTCAAGAAACCAAGAGGGAATGAGATAATAAGAAAAGAAGTTACCTACAGTTAGGTCTGGAACATCAACCGCTGCTGTAGCTAGTATTTTCTTTATTTGTTGCTCAACAGCAGGTTAATTTGCAGGGCTTGGCCAATCTATGCCATTCATCAAAGCTGGCCTCCATATGCCACGTGTAATTTCAGCTGAGAAGTAGCATACGACAGTGGCCAAACATGCAGGCAGAAAATCAGCAAGATATTTAAGTCCTCGAACAATTGCAGACACAAGTGGATAAATTTATGCATTAATAGCTAATCGTTTAAACTGAAGTTAAGACTGTTGCCATCAGATAAAACCCCTTATCCTCTGTTCATCCGATCACCTTATAAATTTCATTGTTGTCGTAGTCCATACAAGTTGGTTTATCTCATTGCTCAAAAACTCAAAAAGACTAAGCAATTTCTCCAATAATTGCACAAACCTGTAGCTAGCTCACGAGGAGAAAGTCTCCCATGGGCACAGGCCAGAGCAGCATGGAGCGCTATTGGGGTTGCTTCCAGGATATCCCATATAGGTATTTTCAATTTCATATAAACATCTTCAATAGCTCCAGAAGTTGTAGAAGTGGAAGACTGAACACCACTATTTATCCTTCTGAACATCATGTGCAGAAGTGCATCGACAACCTGATGAACTGTGGGCCCATTTGCTTGATCAAAAAAGCAGGCACTAACACAGTCCCGATGGTGGGAAAAGAATCCAAGTACAGAGGATCTTCAGATAGATGTACAACTTTTGAGAGTCTTTTCCATCTCAGTCGATGGCTTGGTGAAGTTCTATGAGATTCCAACTGGGAGTTCCGTACTAATAATAGGTACTCAGGACTTCTAGGGGGGCCTTTGGCTGGCACTTATCCCATCAAATGTTCCAAAGGCAAACGATCAAATTTCCATAGTCTGAGCAAAAGGATAAATGCTTTGGAGAAAACTTCATGGCAAGAGACATCTTCTGAAGGAAGTGCCCCTAAGACATGGGTAACACTTGACCCAAAGATCTCACAGATGGGCATCAACGCACCTGCAAGTACTGGGGCCTGAAAATAAATTCCGAATGTTAGTTCACAAATAACGTAAACAACCTTGTTTATTCTTACTGATTCCAATCAACTTTTCCATTTATGTTGACATTTCCATTAGTTTTCCTTTTGAATGCAGGAACACGGGCATCCTAGACATTGGCATTAACGGACCAAGTTGAATGAAGGGACCTTTGGTCTTACTTTTCATCCAGATGGGAATATAGACAACACAACAAATTCTTATGAAATACCTCCTAAGTAACTTGCTCCCCAGAAATTTTCCCCCTATTCCTGAAAGCATGTTTAGTTGCAATCCCGGGCATAAATGTCTGCTAGTTATTTGAAGGTGTGCATTTTTAAGTCCTACCTACCAAACCGTGTAATGTTATAATCTGCAAGCATTCTGGAGATGAAATTTTAGCAAGAAGAACATTCAAAAGAGGGGCATAATCAATCAACTCCCCTACACTCCCAAAGTTATCAGCAGGAATTGAAGATTCCAGCAATTTTAAAATGACAAGGATTGTGTATTCCTGCAATAAGGGATAAAAAGAATTAATCTAGCATAATTTGGAACACAAAATACAAGTTAAATGAGAATAAACAGAGGATACTTTGTAGTCACGCAAAGCAACATCCAAAAGTTTACCTGTATATTCCAACCACAAATGAGAGATGCCCCACACAGAATGTTAGCAGCATGCATCTTCTCATCGGCAGAACCACTGACAGCAAGTTCATATACTTTCTTGATCTCTGTCAAACTTCCACCAATTCAAGGAGCTTAATCTCAGTAGCATACAACTAGATAAAATTAAAAAAAGCAAGCAACTGACATGCCTAGCTTCACGAAAAAGAATGGTGGAACTAAGATCGGGAGGACATGCTTAATTTTAAAACGTTATATACTCATCTTAAATGGATATGCCTACAGTTTTGATAACCCATATGTTATTCCAAAGATATAATAAAGACAAAATGCAAACCATGTTCTGATGTGGCTCTACTTAAAGGCATTCCTCCATAGGGTGGAAAGTAACAAATAATAGATTTTGATGCCCAAGAATTTTCTTAAGTAACATATACCTTGACTCGTTAGAGTGTCGAAAATTTACCTTAAAATGAGAAAAATAATTTAAATATGTAGTCACATCCTCCTATTATGCAAATATAAGATTTTATTTCTAGATCAATAACCAGAATATTTTAGCTGCTAGCTCAAAGTTGAGCATGATCTCCACAGAAGGTGATAAATATCATGCCAATCTCCACTAATTCTAGATAAACATAACAATCCATCCAAAGTGGTGGGCATGAGGAAATTTGAGAGCTCTTACCATCTTCAAACCCAGTAAGAAGAAGACTATTTGCAATCAACTTGAGATTTTTAACCAACTATGCATTCCTACATGTCATTTTCCTTTACAAATTTTATTTAGCCTTCCTTTGGGGTAAGTGGGATGGGACTTGGTCGAGTCGGCCTAATGAGGCCTAACTTCAAGCCCAGGCGTTGACAACCCAATAGTAAGAGGTCGTCTCCCATGCAAACACTAAGACTTACGTGAAGACCTAAACCTAATAGCAACTTGCAGCATATATAAGGTATTATTCAACCATGATTAAAGAACAGACAAAAAACCCTAGTTTCCTCTCTGTTCACAGCAACCTAAACTCTCTCAAAATACTGACTTGAGCGTCAGAGGGACCTTCCGGGAAACAACCCCCGGTGTGTCTTTGTTTGTTTTACAGGTTTCCCATAGTCGAAGATTGCTCAAGATCATAGATCACAACAATGATATTCCAGTCCAGCAAAATCTGGCTGAACTAGGACTATATATAGTTCCAGTATTCTTTTGTCTCCTGGCGAGCTAATAATAGCACTAAATTTTTGTGGTAGGAAGTAAAAGCAAACAGAAGTAAAAATGCTTTGATGGCAAATAAACAAAAAGCAGCACCAAACCTGGAAGCGGGAGTTGTAACCAAAGTCTTGATCAGAAGAGGTGTTAGAGGTGATCCGTTCATGAATGATGACCAACTAGATATTTGACTGGAAGCAACGTGAGACACTTGATTGATGCATGCATTCACATAGCCTGGCCACAAATATGCTGACGTCTCTATCAAATTTCTTGTAATACATGCCTCAACAATCATATGCCTCAAGTTACCAGCTGCAAAATATCATAAAAAGCAAAATAGTTACAGCGACCAATAAGTAAATTTGGACATTATTCAAGCTGAACAAGGGAAAATTTTAATTTCTAACTTCTTGTTTTATTCTTCCTTTTCGGGCCTTTGAATTGTCAAAAAAAGTGAGCAATAATTGAAATGAATATGATTTAGTTCTGGAGAGAGAGAGAGGGTGCTTACCTCAAGTCCAATTAAAATGAAGCAAGGCCACTTAGTAAAATCAACAAGCTGGCTGGGAGTTAATTTATTTGTTAAGTCTCTTATTAAGCTCTTCACATTCTTGATAGACTAGCTTTAGTAGCTAAAGAGTAAACATCAAGCTTCACATAAGTTTTAGTGACAAAAAAATTGTGCAAGGAAAGTTGGAGCCTAATCAGGATTATCGTATGCCGTTTATTAACTCAGACCTTCTCTGAGAAAAGATGAAACATAGGAAACATAGGAACATCTAGTCACTTACTGCAGTGAACTGGAATATCCTCCAAGCTACTGTTTTGATAATAGCTATCATGAACTGGTAGGCCGGATAAGAAGACCATTGCTTTAGCAGTAGCTTGATTGGCTAACAAACGCACAGCTTGAGGTGGCGTCAACAAGTCCTCAAAATCACCCAATAATTGCAAAGCAGTTATTAAGCCATTTCGACAATTTTCTTGGTCATGTTTCTCATTAGTTTGACCGGCAGAGTTGCATTTAGTTTTGTCTACCAGTGCGCTTTCTTCATCGATAATGTTACCAATTGCGATTGTTGTGATTGACAATAGCATGCACAAGAATGATTCAATGTTACTTAAAGGACAATCAACAACATCCTTTTCCTGAAAGATCAGTAATAAGCAAGTTATCGGACAAGAGATCAATTGGGAAAGTTAAAGCTAATTAAGGGAAAATAAGAAAGAACACAGAAGGTCCAGTAAGGCACAAAGAACTAAGAGTCCTATAACCGATTGGTCACAGTAGGCGGCCATTTGTTCAAAATACCTTCTTTACAAGAAGCTTTTTTTTATAACAAGCGTCCTTTTGCTCTCTCCCATTTTAAATATATTAGCTTCAGAATTAGGTAAGCACGGTTGATTGGATTCCTTAGTGAAAGAAATCAATTTGCAAGGCACCAGTGCAGAATCCATGTGAAACAATTTTAGAAGTATACTTATATCAATATCAAGTTTGTACAACTTCGTACCCTTTGGACAACCCGTAAAGCTGTAATCCACATGCTCAGAAGTGTATCATGCCATGCGGTACAATTGATTGCCCGCAAAGACTTTATTAAACCTGAAATTTTGAGTATTATTCAGACATCATTAGAACACCCCCCAGCCTTTTCAGGTAAGAGAACATTTTAAGCACCAAGGGAGATGAATTGGTTGCTACCAACAAGATTTTCAATAGTATTTACTGTTGCATCTGATCTATCCGTAGCATCTGCTATATATAGATCAATAGGAAGCCAAAGCTCAGATTGAGAAACTCCATAGCATTGACCAGGTGAAGATAGTAGAGCTCCAGATGAGATGATGATAGAACCTACACAAGTTCTTCACCCACAACCAGAACACACACAAGCAAACACAGAAATAACAAGACAACAATGGCAGAAAATAGTCTCTATATTGATCAATTCACCAAAACCAGTAATTGATAAAGTAGATATGCTAGAATTCGAAGTTCTAGTGCCCCCAGCCTTAGGCTCAACTCTACGTGAAAATGACAGAAGATTGCATGCCCTTCTCTCACCCTACCCGTACTGTTTTATTCCCTGACATATAACTAACGAACCTTTCATTCCTTATAACAACTTTGCCCCAACCCTTGTCCTAATATGGCAAAGCCTACCCCTCCAATGCCTTAGCCTTCCTCCTACGGTAAGTGAGCTTGATTTCTGGACTCCTATAGATCGTATCAGTACCCCCTATCAGTCGCACCTTGTCCTCAAGGTGGAAAGCCAAAAATTGTTGATCAATCAAGTCATACGGCTCTCATGTGGCTTCCTCCTTTGGCAGCCCTTCCTAACCGATTAATACCTCCTTACCTTGAGAATGTGGCCCTTTCCTCATTTCCAACACAGCTGAAGGTTGAATTAACAACTCCAAGTTGGGGCCTAGACCTTTTGGCCAACTTGTTGTCTGGTGTTGTCCCCTGGCTACTTTTAACTGCGAAACATGAAAGATAGGATGGATTTTAGACTCCGGAGGTAAGACTAGCTCATATGCTACCGCCCCCATCCTTCGGATGACTATAAATGGCCCATAGAACTTAGAAGACAACTTCTCATTAACCCTCTTAGCCAAGGATTGTTGTCTATAAGGAGCTAACTTCAAATACACTAGATCTCCCTCCACAAACTCCACATCCCTTCTATGCATATCAACCCTTGTCTTCATGTACTGCTGCACTGTCACTAAATGGCTTCTCAACTCCTCTATCATGGCATCCCTCTCTTGTAACATTTGCTCCACACTAGCCACTACCATTTTTTGTACTCCATATCTTAAAATCGGGGGTGGTTCCTGACCATAGACCACTTTAAAAGGAGAAGTCCTTAGGGATGAGTGGAAGGAAGTGTTATAGCAGTATTCAGCCCAATGCAACCACTTGTACCATTGAAGAGGCTTGTTTCGAGTAAAACAACGGAGATAGGCCTTTATGGTCCGGTTAGTGACTTTAGTCTGACCATATGACTGAGGGTGGTAGGCGGAGCTTCTATTCAGTCGAGTGCCTGCTAGCTTAAATAACTTCTCCCACACTTTGTTCAAGAAGACCTTATCCCTATCGGACACTAGGGACCTCGGAATTCCATGGAGTCGAACAATCTCCTTGGTGAAAAGCACTGCTATAGTCCATGTTGTAAATGGGTGTTTCAAAGGCAACAGATGAGCAAACTTGCTAAATTTGTCCACCAGTACTAAGATTGTGTCATAACCTCCCGATCTTGATAATCCCTCTACGAAATCAAGAGATAGATCCTCCCAAGTCTAATTAGGGACTGGCAATGGATGCAACAATCCCGCAGGAGTTAAGGCGGTATACTTTTGTTGTTGGCAAGTAACACACTCAGCTACATAGGTAGCTACTTGTTTCTTCATTCCTTCCCAATAGAGCTCATTAGCCAACTTCTCATAGGTTTTTAAAGTGCCCCCGTGCCCAGCTAGGTGCGACTCATGTGCTTCCCGTAAAAGATGGGGAATATACTTCAAAGTCTTACTAAGCACCAACCTTCCATATACCAAAGCAAAAGGCAGCTTACTGGAGGCCTCCTTGGAGATTTCAGCCTTCAAAGCTTTCAGCTGATCATCTTCTTCTACCTCTTACAAGATTTCGGTTATATTTACCCTTTGGGATACTCCCAAGACTTGGTAGTTCACAATCTCCCCTTTCCTTGATAAAGCATGTGTTACTTTGTTGCTCTTTCCCAGTTTGTATTCCACCTTGAAGTCGTACCCCAATAGCTTGGTAACCCACTTTTGTTGATCCACCGCAATCATCCTCTGCTCAAGCAAATATTTGAGGCTTTGTTGGTCCATTCTAATGATGAATTGTTGCCCCAAAAGATAGGGCCGCCATTTCTTCACCGAAAGGACAATGGCTATGAGCTCCCTCTCATAAACTGATTTCCCACGGGCTCTAGGTGACAAAGCTTGGTTGAAGTAAGCTATTGGTCTCCCATTTTGCATCAGAACTACTCCTAGCCCAAATCCCGATGCATCAGTCTCTAGAATGAAGGGTTGTTGGAAATTAGGTAAGAACAAAACGGGGAGAGTACACATGCCTTTAGCTGTTGGAATGCCATTTCTGCCTCCTCAGACCATTGGAACCCTTCTTTTTTTAGCAACCGTATCAATGGGGCTGCAATTTTTCCATAATCCTTCACGAACCTCCTGTGGTAACCGGTCAGCCCTAAATATCCTCTTAATTCCTTGACATTTTTAGGTCTAGGCGACTCCATCATAGCTTGGAGTTTGTTTGGATCGGCTGAAACCCCTGTTCCCGATATCACATGCTCTAAATACTCCAACTCTAATTTGGCAAAGACACACTTCTTCACATAGCATATAATTGATTCTCTCGTAATATCTCCAACACCACCTTCAAATGGCCTACATGATCTTCTATAGACTTACTATAGATTAGTATGTCATCGAAGAAAACTAGCACAAACTTCCTCAGAATCTTACCAAATACCCTATTCATCAAGGCTTGAAAAGTAGCAAGGGCATTAGTGAGCCCAAAGGGCATCACCAAGAACTCATAATGTCCATGGTGTGTCCTAAAGGCTGTCTTCTCCACATCTTTTGGGCTCACCCTGATTTGATGGTATCCAGATTTTAAATCCAACTTTGAAAAGACCTTCGATCCAAAGAGTTCATCCAACAATTCATCTATCATGGGAATGGGAAATTTGTCCAACACCGTAGCCCGATTCAAAGCCCTATAGTATACACAAAACCTCCAGCTGCTGTCCTACTTCCGCACTAGCAAGATAGGGCTTGAGTAAGGGCTAACACCGGGCTGAATGACTCCTGCTGTCAACATTTCCTCCACTAGTCTTTCTATCTTTGTTTTCTGGCATTGAGGATACCTATATGGCCTGACACTTATAGGTTCTGCTCCCTCCCTTAAGTTTGTCACATGTTCTATCTCTCTAGGTGGTGGCAACCCCCTTAGCATGTCGAAAACATCCTCATATCCACTCAACAGTGACTGCACCTCTTCGAGTAACACACCAGATTCTACATCCTCATTCTGCTCTAAAATACTGACATGTAACATTAACAATTCATCTTCCTCTTCAGTTTTCTTCATCAAGGTCTTCAACCTAATCAGCCCCCTAATTAGGCTGGGATCTCCCTTTAATTTCACCCATTTCCCCTTCTCCCGAAACTTCATAGTCAGGTCAGCCCAATTAATCACCACCTCTCCCAAGGCTTGTAACCATTTGACCCCTAATATCAAATCACATCCATTGAGGGTCATAGGAAGATAATCCTCACTTATGTGATACTGCTGGATCACTAATGGGATCCCTCTACAAACTCCCTTACTCTTCATGGTGACTCCATTCCCTATAACTACTCCATAACCCTTGGTGTCCTCCAATTCTAACCCCAATTGCTCCATTAACCTCAATGAAATGAAATTATGGGAGGCATCCGAATCCACCAAACAAATCACCTCCAATTCCCTTATTTTCCCCCTCATCTTCATAGTTTTTGGCATTGTCAATCCAACTACCGAACTCACTGCCAACTCCGCACTCTCTTCTTCCTCTCCCTCACTTTCGGTTTCCTCCTCTTCATCTAGCACCAATAGAACTTGTAGCTGCCTATTCTTGCATCGATGCCCCGGAATGAATTTCTCGTCACATTTAAAGCACAACCCCCTATCCCTCTTTTCTTGCCATTCCGAGGCTGAGAGCCTTTTAAACTCGATTTCCCGAACACTCCTCCCATTTTTCTCTCCCTCTCTTCGGCCTTCCCTCTCCATGGACCCTCCTTTTGCTTCCCCTATTCTGCTCACGCTGAGCTGTCTGTTATTCCTATAATTTCTCATCTCTCGATTCTTCTCTTCTATTCCCAAAGCAGTCTCAATTATCTCAGTCAGCCCTCGTGGTTTAAGCAGAGTTAATTCATACCTGATGTGAGGTTGCAGCCGTTTGATGAAGGTGCATTTCATCACCTCCGGTGTTAACTCTCGGCAGGATGCAACTAGGGCCCAAAATCTCTTCCGATATTCCAGGATTGTTCCCTTTTACTTGATAGATAAAAATCTTTGGCATGTACTGCCCTCATGGAGTGGTCGAAAGTGTCGAAATATCATCCCTTTTAGTTCCCTCCAGTCCGAATTCACCCTCGTGGCTTCGACCATCCGATACCACACCAAGGCTTCTTCGTAAAAACTCAGCGCTGCCAGCTCCACCTTTTCTTCCTCCGTATACCTGCCAGCAGCGAAAAACGCTCTGCCCTGTTGACCTATGTGTCTGGATCTTCCCCCTTAAAAATGGGCATCTCGATTCTCCGGGGTTTGCAGTCCCGCCTCCAGTCTGGCGGTCAGAGATCGTCTTCGGCATGCCCCCTTCTTCAGTGCTCATCACGCCGGTAACCGTCCTCCTCTCGAAAACACCCCCTCAGCTCCGGTCCGGCCCTGGTTTCGCCAGTGAATCATTCTTCCCTATTCGGGTCTTCCCCCTCGCGCCTATTCCCTCTGCGATATCGTCCCTCTTCTAGCCCTCTATCGTGCCCTAATTTTTCCCCGACTAAATGTTTAATAGTCGGGTCAGACCCATCCTTCATCTGGAGCTCCGTGGGTCGCCCATGGTCACGCGGTTCCAACCCAACCCACCCAGCATCTCCTCCTTAGTGAATCGTTTCCATCCTTGTATAAACATCCTCCATAACCTCCTCTTTTCGGCCTTTTCTCATTCCCGTCACTGAAGACTCCCCTTCAAACAACTTCGCCGAGTTAAGCTGTGGCGGTTCGGGATGAGCTTGCAGGGTGGTGATCGCTTGCATCAGCTGGTCGAACCTCCTACTTATTTCCTCCTTCAGCTCCCCCTTTACCCCTTCAAGCTTCTGATTAACTTCCACCCTCAAAGTCTCCCTCTCCACTTACAGCCCGACCTTGATTTCTTCCACTTCTTTTTCCAATACATCCAACCTTATTTCCTGCTTCTTTGCTGCCATACCCAAAATCGCATGCTCTGATACCAAATGATAGAACCTACACAAGTTCTTCACTCACAACCAGAACACACACAAGCAAACACAGAAATAGCAAGACAATAATGGCAGAAAATAGTCTCTATATTGATCAATTCACCAAAACCAGTAATTGATAAAGTAGATATGCTAGAATTCGAGGTTCTAGTGCCTCCAACCTTAGGCTCAACTCTACATGAAAATGACAAAAGATTGCATGCCCTTCTCTCACCCTACCCGTACTGTTTTATTCCCTGACAGATAACTAACGAACCTTCCATTCCTTATGACAACTTTGCCCCAACCTTTATCCTAATATGACAAAGCCTACCCCTCCAATGCCTTGGCCTTCCTCCTATGGTAAGTGAGCTTGATTTATGGACTCCTATGGGTCGTATCAGATGACTGTATGAAACTTCTTATTTAGTACTCTTTTGCATTCTGGACCAGTTGTAAACTGGAAAAGTGCCTCTATGAGTATGCGCGTAGAATTTTTTAAAGTGATAAAATGTGTTGTAAGTAGTTGGAATCGCTGAATGAGACCTTCCCAATGTGAAGTCCTAAGAAGGATCAAAGATGTCTACATTAACCAGAATTTCTTCAGAAAGGAATAGAAAAGAAATTCAATTCCTAGAAAGGGCCTTCCAAGAGCTCAGTCAAACAAATAGTTTGTTAAATTCGGTAATTTTAAGGTTGAATGTACTGTGACAATTGGCAAGTTCTTCTCTTCTGTCTCTATTTCATTAACTACTCTATCCAACAAAACATGAAGTTAAATACTCACATGTTCTGACGTGCTAAGCAAAGAATTCTAGATGTAACTTTATGTTGCAGAAACTTTCCTAGAAGCTCCAGAGCCATTTTGGTGTTCAAAACATCCAGCCCCTCATGGCACACATGTCTCTTCTCAATAAAGCTGTCCTTGCAACCTATTTCCATGTCTTGCAGTCTAATTAGCCATACAACGATATTTTCTTGAGGTAAGTTCCAGCAAACCTTCATCATCCAGTGATGCATCAAGTAACTGACACACAATTGAAAAGACAAATTCAGCTAGAAGTATCCCGGGTTCACACACTTGAAGGCCATGTTTATGAGAAAGAAGAACGCCATCTACTGCTTTCATGATCCTGAAATTAATCGTCGAACATGATGTTAATTTGGCTAGTATGAAGCTAGGAGAAAGAAAAAAAAAGGAAGATGAAATAACATTATTATCAGTTAATGGAAGCTTTCAAATGGCACATACACGTCCATAGAAGTAATAGAATAATAAATAAGAACAGGAAACCTATCTTGTTGGGACCCATTACCGGATGTACAACCGAAACCC
>JANIHZ010000009.1:35421882-35434537 GCA_027478365.1 Erythroxylum rufum | reverse complement strand
AAAAATGTATTTCAATAATCTAAGGACAAATTTATCCGAAAATAGCTAATTGGGGTATCTTGAATGAGAATAAAAAATACAGGAGCTAAGGTGAACGAATTAAAAATATAGGAGCTAAAATTAATAATCAAATACATCACAGGGCTGTTGTATGTAATTTGCCAAATTAATTCATACAATAATTGTTACTGTATTGAAATAAATCATTCCGGTTTCCAATAATTGTTGGTGGTAGGTCATATTGGAAAAGAAGTTTCTTTTGAATGTGGTAGGTTAGGCCTTGGGTATAAATACGAGCACCTGCAAGTATTTCAGTCACATTTATCTTATCCTACGGACTTCGTGCGATTTTAAACATCTGTCTCTCCTTCTCTTGCTGCATCTCTAGATTTTGTTAATTGAAAATGTCGGGGCCTCAGTGCTGTGAGAACGCACCGACACTGAGTTCGAGCTCCGGAGCAGGATCCGTCGTCGAAATCGGAGGTCTTAAGGCGTATGCTAGTGGCTCAACTGATTCCAACCTCTCAGTTATTCTCATTTCTGATGTTTATGGTAAGTCAGACTGCTTTCCGATTCCTTATTATTTTTGTTTGTTACTGGATTTTGTTTGGACAATTTCTTTGTTTATCGTCCTTATCTCCCTTATCCTTACACCTGTTGGTCGTTTGTAAATCTACCGAGTTTTCTACTTCATTGGACTGGACGGTGTTTTTTTTAATATATATTTTCTGTACATTCAACATTGTAATGTTTTGAGTTTTAGGAAAATTAACGAGATTAAATTAATGGTCGTATAGAATAATTATATAAATTTAAAATATTTTTAGTAAAATAATTTTAAACAGTAATAAACATTAAAGTATTATAAGCAAAGTTGATTCGAAATCTTGTAAAATTTTTTTCATTAAGTTCTCAATTGTAAGTAATTCAGTTTTCCATTAAATAGAATTCGAATTTCTTGAGAGATATTAACTGAACTACTGAAGTGTTAGCTTTTTTCTCTTTTATCAAAATTTTTAAAAAGTTTAATTAAATTTAATTCTAAATTAATATCAATAAAATCAAATATTTCATATATGATATTAAGATTTCTTAAATTTTACAATTAAACTTAACTTAATATGAATTAACTTTTTTTAATTGCTTTATACATGAGACTTATTAAATTTTTAATATATTGGTAATAATTGTAATTATAATTATAAAATTAAATTTATTTTAATTGTTTAATTGAATAATTTATAATTATAGATCAAGATTAATATCTAACAACATATTGTGATTACTCAAATATTAAGAATATCAAAACGATTTTACTTATCCTATTTATGCATGATTATGACGTATAATTTAACTCTTTCATTATGTAATGTTCTATTGGATATTAATTATGAAATTAGTGTTTATTTTTTAAAATTTTAATAATGTTCTTTTTTGTTAATTAATAATTGATTTACAATTGATTTTCATTTAAGGCAATAAATGATTAGTCACCCTAAATTAATTAGAGAGAATATTCTTGATTATGTACGAATGTTTTTTAGTCAAAGTGAATTGAGATTTAAAAATTTTAGGTGACTAATCATTTATTGCCTTATTTAATTATCTCCATACAATGTATAGTTTATTCAAATACTACTTAATGAGCTATTCTAAATAGAATAGATTATTAGTGACATGAAAATAATTGTAATTCTCATATAAGATACTTTGATAATTTCAAGTGTAAGAATCAATTATACTCATCTTAATTAGGATATTCATAGAAACTCAAGCAATGTTCTATTTGTGGTCCTTATAATTGGAATAGTTTAGTGAACTTATTCTTTAAGACACACTTATATGTTTGTTTAAGTATCTAAGTATTTTAATTTATGAAATCAATTACTTTAAAAAATATGTATAGCATGTGTTAATTTTTATCGTTTCATCAATATTTTGTCTTGATAAAATTACAACTAGGAATAATTTTGAAATAATACCTATATAATATTTGAATTTCATAAGTATAATTTCATCTTTACTTAACTGTATAGTAATTATTTTAAGAATTGTACGTTTAGTATTAAGCATTAAATATAATTAACTTAGTACACAAAGATAAGCAAAGGTGCGAATTGTCTATACCATTTCACAAAGGTTTAAGATAGCTCTCACCATTATCTACATTTCCATTTTTCACCCTATCGTTTACAAAATAACTCGATTTGTACTTTGATATCTAATTGCTAACTTGTGTCATGTGTTCTGCCAATTTTGCAACTTTCATCATATAGACACTAACCTTACTTGTTAAATTTTATTTATTTTTACATATTGTAAATGTTTAATTATTTTAAAAATATTTCATTATTTTTGTATATTCAAAAGAAGTATTTGACAAACCTTAAGTCAATATTTGCACACTGAAAGTCCATTTGTTTTTCCAACTTCCCCAACACTTAAAATCCCCTTTTAATCTTCCATTGAGAAAATGATTTGTTATTTCTTTATGAAATTGATTGACTATGTCTATTTCAGTTACTATTAAGTTGTTGTTAGCTCTTTTTTGTCTAATTTTCTTCTTTTCTCTGTTACCTTTCTCTCTTCCTAAATTTTCGAACCTTTGCTAACACTCAATAGCTTTAACATGAGCACATGAAGACAGTTTAAGCTATTTTCAAATACGAAGATTGTGGAGAGAATTTAGAGTATTTATAAGAAACATACCCATCACACTAAAACAACAAAAATGAACAAGGGTTTTAATTTTTTTAATTTTTATTTGTTCACTAGTTACGTAGCACAAAGTTGAGAGAAAATTTTGACTACTATCATGTTTCTTCCGTAAGTTTTGTTTATTTTATTTGTATAAGTTTCTTCGTTTTTTCTATTAGGCTTCTTTCTCTTTAAATCTTCCTTGAGATAATGGCCTAGCAAATCCCTAATTGGCATGCCAACCTTATCACATTCCTCTAATTCCTATCTATTTTACTAAGGGCAAATCTAATTAAAATTTCATTGAAATTTAATGATATAGTCTCATAATAGCCAATTCAAGCTAATCCATATTCAGCCAAAGTAAATGTCACTCCTTAATGTCATTTTTTTCTTTTCATTATTAGTTTTGATTTAGTTCACATAACATGAAAGACATATCTCACCAATTAGTCAAAATAACATGTATATCAAATTTTTAAATGCAAACATAATGTATGCTAACTGAGAAATATACAAATTATAAGTCCAAAATTCAAATTAATCATATATACTACATTTAACATCCAATTAAACATTTTTAACGTCAATTTCATATGCCTCAATTTTTTCGCAAGAACCCTAAATTATATAATATACAATATTTAAGAAAAATAAAATTGCATGAACACTCACCAAATTGATGTCTAATTCGCTTTAATAAACTTCAATTTCACCATCAATTCCTTATTCTTTCTCTCTCTTTCTCTTTCTCTTTCTCTCTCCTTAAATTCCTCTTGTTTATCTTCATAATACTGCACAAAAATTTAATTTCATGCATTTTATTCATTAATGCATGCAACTGCACTAAAATCATGTACTAAAAACAACCAAAACTCCATTAATTTACCTTGATAAATTCAGGTCCTATTCATCAAGAAAGCCTATCTACATTTTCTTCATCTTTTTTCCTAAAATTCTTGTTGATATGATGATTTTGGAGACCCTAGGTTAATGATTTAGTGTTTAATTGTTGATTTAGGGGTTAAAGATAGAGAAATTTGGCTTGAAAATGTATAAAAATGAAAGAAAGTGGAGAAAGAAGAGGGAGGGCTGTTCTCGGCAATTTTGGGGAAGAAGAAAATGTATAGGTGGCCAAAAATACAATTTGGTCCCTTGAAACTAATAGTTTTTTTTTAGGATGTAAAATTAATTTTTAATTTTAATCCATTAGTTGCATTTAATCTCACTAAAATATCTTCATTTAATTCTTTTTTAAAAAAACTTCATAGTAAAAAATTATTCGTGTGCTATTTAGTCCACGATTCCAAAAACAACATTGTTAAAACTTATGAATTTTTCTCTTCTTCTCAATAATTAATACCCATTAAAAAAATAACCCCACATAAATGCCATAATTAATATCATTTATTTTCCATTAATATTTTTCAGGTTTGACTTTCACCCTTTTCTCTGGTCAAACTTTAACTACTAGTCAACTCTTGGTCAAATCTTCAAAATGAACTCGTTTTGGCCTCAAATTTGATCCTCGGGTTGTCCTTGAATAATACTATCCAATGACAAATATAATGCAGTTTGGGTCTCGAGTGTTACTATTTCCCTTGGGATGCACTATCTACGACTCAAAAAGTACTATTCATGAAATTGAGATTTTTGGGTTGTTACATTGCTTCCCCTCTAAAATAAAATTTCGTCCTCAAAATTTACATGTGACAAATAGGCATGGATAAGACTTTCTCATAGTTTCTTCCGGTTCTCATGTAGCGTGCTCGACCTTGTGGTTCATCCATAGTACTTCCACCAGTGGAATCGTCTTTTTCCTCAGTCGTTTTGTATCTCTTGCTAGAATTTTCACTGGCTTCTCTTCATAAGTTAGGTCTAGTTGTATTTTAATATCTTCTAGTTGTATAATATGTGATGGATCAGGCCGATATCTTCTTAACATAGATACATGGAAGTCATCATGAATCTTTTGTAGCAATGCTAATCCGTAGGCTACTGGCCCCACATGTTCAATGATATCATATAGACCAATGAATCTAGGGCTTAACTTATCCTTCTTATCAAATCGAAACACTTTCTTCCTTGGTGACGCCTTCAAGAAAACTTTGCCACCAACTGCATATTGAATGTCCTTTCTTTTTAAGTCTACATATGATCTTGATGATTAGAAGCAGCTTTCAACCTTTCCTCTGTAATCATCACCTTATCCTCGGTTTCTCTTATCAATTCTGGACCCACAATCTTGCTTTCACTGAGTTCTGTTTAGTATAAGGATGTTCTGGACTTTCTACCATAAAGAGGCTCATACAGTGTCATCTTTATGCTTGCTTGATAACTATTATTGTATGCAAATTCAATCAATGGAAGTTGTTCATCCCAGTTTTCTTTAAAATTGATAACACAACTCCTAAACATATCTTCCAGCACTTGAATCAGTCTTTCTGATTGTCGATCCGTTTGAGAATGAAAAGTTACACTAAAATTCAACTTAGTACCCAAGGTCTCATGTAATTTCTTCCAAAATCTTGAAGTGAATCTTGGATCTTGATCTGATATGATGGAAGATGGTACTCCATGCAACTGCACTATCTCACTGATGTACAATTTTGCATACCTTGGGAGTTGGTAGCCAATTCTGACAGGCAAGAAGTGAGCTGGCTTGGTCAATCTATTTACAATTACCCATATGACATTATACTTCTTCCTACTTTAAGGCAAACCAACCATAAAATCTAGCACGATTCGATTCTATTTCCATTCAAATATTAATATGATTGAAGTAAACCCGATGGAACTTGGTGTTCTGCCTTTACTTGTTGGCATGTAAGATAGTTGGTAACATAATTTGCAATGTCTCTCTTCATATTTGGCCACCAATAATGTGTCTTGAAGTCTTGGTACATTTTAGTACTTCCTGGGTGCACAACATATAAATTACTATGGGCTTCTTTCGTGATGTTCTTTTTCAGCTCATCATCATTAGGGACATAGATTCTATCTTTGTAATACAAGTAGTCATCCTCTTTGATTGCATATTCATTATCCTGAATTTGTTTAAAAATTATAGCTAGCTTTTCATCTTGCTTCTATGTTTCGTTGACTTGCTGTAACAAGTTTGGTTTGAGCCTCAACTCAGCTACAATGGCTCCATCCTTGACTACAGATAATCTAGCATTCATTGCTCTTATTTCCAACTAAAATATTAATGGAAAATAAATGATATTAATTAAGGTATTAATGTGGGGTTGATTTTTTAATGGGTATTAATTATTGAGAAGCAAGGAATTCATAAGTTTTAACGCTGTTATTTTTGGACTTGTAGACTAAATAGCACTAAATAATTTTGGACTATGATTTTTTATAAAAAAGTATTAAATGAAGATATTTTAGTGGGATTAAATCCAATTAATGGATTAAAATTGAAAGTTAATTTTGGATCTTAAAAAAAATAGTTTTAAGGAACCAAATTGTATTTTTGGCCACCTATACATTCTCTTCTTCCCAAAAATTGCCGAGAATAGCCCTCATTGTTTCTCCATTATCTTTCATTTTCAAGCCAAATTTCTCTATCATTAACCTCTAAATTAACAATTAAACACTAAATCATCAATTTAGGGTCCTTAAAATTATCATATCAACAAAAATTTTGGGACAAAGATAAAGAAAAAATAGATGGTTTTTCTTGATGAATAGTACCCGAATTTATCAAGGTAAGTTAATGGAGTTTTGGTTGTTTTTAGTAGATGATTTTAGTGTAGTTGCGTGCATTAATGAATAACATGTGTGAAATTAAAATTTTATGCAATATTATGAAGATAAATAAGAGGAATTGAAGGAGAGAGAAAAAGAGAAAGAGAGAGAATAAGGACTTGATGTGAAATTGAAGTTTATTGAAGCAAATTGGACATCAATTTGGTATGTGTTCATATAATTTTATTTTTACTAAAAATTGTGTATTATGTAATTTAGGGTTCTTGAGATAAAATTGGGAGTTTATGAAATTGATGTTAAAAATGTTTAATTGGATGCTAAATGAAGTAGTATATATGATTGCTTTGAATTTTGAACTTATAATTTGTATTTTCCTCAATTAACATACATTATGTTTGAATTTGAAAATTTGATATGCTTGTTATTTTGACTAATTGATGAAATGGATATGTCTTTAATATTATGTGAACTAAATTAAAACCAACAATGAAAGAAAAAAAATGACATTAAGGAGTGACATTTACTTTCGCCAAAGATGGAATAGCTTGAATTGGCTATTATGAGACTATATCATTAAATTTTAATAAAATTTTAATTAAATTGACCTTTAGTAAAATAGATAGGAATTGGAGGAATGTGATAAGGTTGGCATGCCAATTAGGGGGTTAGGAGTAATGCATCATATGTATTACCGGACTTTATGGCTCTGAGAGCTCAATTTTGGTAATATATATATATTTTGAGAACTCGGTTCTGTATTTTAAAATTTTGCTTATCCGGCTCAATGATTCAATTTTGTTGGAATTTACTTGGGGCAATCATAGAAAAATATATAAATGCATAACTAATGATTAAGGAACTTCAATTGAAAGTAGCAATTGATTCCAAAATGAATGCGTTTTGGCCTCAAATTTGATGCTTTGGTTGTCCTAGAATAATACTATCTGATGTCAATAAAGTGCAGTTTGGGTCCCGGGTGTCACTATTTATCTCGAGCTTACTATTTATAGCCCAAAAAGTACTATTTGTGAAATTGAGATTTTTGGGGTGTTACAGAAAGTATCACTAATCTTCAAGAAGTTCGAGATATGTGGCATTAGGATCCTCATCTCGTAGCCCATCAAATTGAACAAATTGTTGCACCATCTGAATGATACTTAGCTTAATTTCAAAATTGTTGATGTTAACCGTCAGTCTCACAATGTTGGACTCTGCTCCCATCAAGTCTGGTCTGGCTTAATCAAATATCTTTTTAATGGGTCTGCCATAATTCTTCCTAGAATAATACTATCCGATGTCAAATAAAGTGTAGTTTGGGCCCTGGGTGTCACTATTTATCTCGAGCTGCACTATTTATAGCCCAAAAAGTACTATTCATGAAATTGAGATTTTTGGGGCGTTACAGAAAGTATCACAAATCTTCAAGAAGTTCGAGATATGTGCATTAGGATCCTTATCTCGTACCCCATCAAATTGAACAAACTATTGCACCATTTGAATGATACTTAGCTTAATTTCAAAATTGTTGACGTTAACCGTCAGTCTCACAATGTTGGACTCTGCTCCCATCAAGTCTAGTATGGCTTAATGAAATATCTTTTTAATGGGTTTGCCATAATTCCTATTTTTTTGGTATCAATCTGACCTTTCAAGTCCTCTAAATACTGATATAGCTCAAACTCTATAAGTTGTGTTATGCGGAGATTTCTGTGAATTGTTTTTTCAATCTCTGCATCGTCGTCTACCAAGTTTGATTGATTACCTCAGATCATAACTATCCTCAAGATTTGTGAAAACAAGAAAACTAAACAATCAATAAAATAAATTAATACATTAAAAACAAGAAAAAATAAAATTTAGCTTTCCTAATATTATAATTCTTGATAACGGCACTAAAATCTTAATTTACTTTATTGTGTATGTATTTATAAGTTTTAACCACAAGTGCATGGTGTAATAATAGCTAGTATTGGTAAGTATGAGTAGATTTCAAGAGAACTATAAGTACTAGTATTAACCATTTTTTCTATTATCTAACTGTCGAATTAAGTTGTAGATTTAATTGAAAATTAAACTAAATAAACTAAACTAAAGTTAATACAATAATAAACTAAGATAAAGAAAGCACTACGATTAAGTGATATCAAATAAGTAATACCTAGGTGATGAATTCTCCTAAGATACCTTTAACATTAACTCTTTATTATGCAATTAAACTATTGATTATTATATCATAAAAATTCCTATCTTATGTTAATATCCTTTACAAGATTATTAACAATTAACCCACAATTGATTAACTAAAATCTCTTTCTAGTTAAAACCCTAAGATTGCATTACCCGATTCGTAAATTTTACTATTAGATTTGACTCTAATATAGAGGATTTATGTCGACTTTTCTTTAGGTTTGCATGCAACTTCTCAATTTCAATCATATGAAATCAAACATAATACCCATGACATATTAGTTCAAGAATATAAACGCATAGTTGAATTGCAATAAATTAACCGATAAAATTGCATTAAATAAAAGACTATATTATATTATCATCCTAACCTAGGGTTCATTACACCTAGGCACCAAACAAATTAGTTCCTAAACATAAAAAAACAAATCCAACATCAAATTTTTAGAAGAACAGATAGAAATAAAAAATTCATAATCTATGTTCCCTTTTATCTCTAATGAAGTCTCTTAAAATTTGGATCTAAGGTTGCTCTCTATTGAATCTTGTGACGTAATTTTCGTGTTTTCTACAACCTACATTCAAAACTGCTGCTTCTTTCCCTTTCTGATGACTAACCTGACTCCAAAATCTGCTTCTTCTTTTTCGATTTCAATAATATCCTTTTATAATTAAATTTAGGGTTTCTAGAAGATACACGATCACTTATCTCAAAATTTTCTCTAAATCGTGATTTTACATGGTCACAGAAGCTTATAAGGGCTACATACATTGCCGATATACACATACACGGACGTGTATCTTCGTATGGGCATAAACAACCTTTTCAAAGCTGCTTATGTTTACAGTGACTTACACGGTCCCTATACAAGGTCGTGTGTCTCCAAAGTTGCTTCAATTCTTTCATTTTATGCCACGATTTTACCTGAATTCTTCTTCTTTTGGTCTATAAAGGTAATTATCACCTTAAAAAACACTCGAAGCAAAATAAGTACCAAAGATATTATAAAACTTTCAAATAACAAGCAAAACATACTAAATGTGTATATAAATATAATCAATTAATCATTTATCGAAACTCGTGGTCTAAGTACTCACTACCTCAATCACATCAAGGTATCTTAATACTTTTACCAGTTTATTTCTTAAGCTCTAGTCTAAATTTTTTGAACTTTCAGATAATTTAGACTTTTGTTTCATTATGTATAATCATACTTAGAATGATTATATATAAATTTAACTCAATACAAATACGCACCTTTAGTGTGAGTATACATGGGATTACATATATTTGAATGTATAAGCGTTAATAACTCGTTGATATGTTCTTTTTTTTAATTAAAGGATAGTTTGCTCATTTTATCCAACAAACAATTTTCACATGTTTTATGATTTATAATGAAAAGATCTAAATATCTTTTTTATATATATAATTTTGTGATTCTAGTTTGGTTGATGTGACCTAACTTTCAATGCTTTTAATAAGATGAATTTTGGTTACTTGAAATTCTTCTCTTTTATTTATATTAATGGTTGACCTTTTAAGATATAATTCATATAAATCATTTGTAAGTAATCCAAATTCATGATAAATATTAACTTTAGTAAAAATTATTTTTATAATTGTAACATAATAACAATTATTTGTAATTAATTTAAGGCCTGAAAAGCAATTAACTACAATTTGGTCCATTGCTAACTTACAAGTTAACTTCATCTTTCCTCAATGATTTACTCCCTATTAGCACCTACATGTTATTAGATATGTGAGAAAGACAACTAAACATCTCATAACCAAAATCGTAGAATAGAAGTAAAAAATTGATCTTAATGATAAACGTACTTGAGTATAAAATTTTCATATGCTTCTTATCTTTTAGACTAGTAAGATAAACTTTACAATTCCTCTTACAGTATCTATTGACTCCATAATAAAGACATGAATATGTTCTTATCTTTTAGACTAGTAAGACAAACTTTACAATTCCTCTTAGAGTATCTATTGACTCCATAATAAAAACCTGTATCTTTTTTGTCATTTTTTTTACATCATTAATTGGCTTTGCTACTTTAACAGAAGTCTTTTCATATTTTTATTCCTCTTAGAGTCTTCATGCTTGCTCTTATAATATCCATAATAATAATATAATTGAGTTTTTTATTAAGGTACATTTCTATAATCTTGAACTTATTTAATAGTTCAGGTAATGTATATCCTTTTTGTTCATGTGATAATTCATAATAAGCTGTAAAAAATTTGAAGAGGTTAAACACTAAATCAAAACTTGTCGTAGTCTATGATTAACTCAATTGGTCTAACTTTTTAATATAATCACTCATTTTTGATACATGTAGCTCTATTGAAGATCATTATGTCATCTTGAGTTAATATAATGTTGTGAAGTTTTATTCCTCTTTACCTTACTTTTTGTATCAAACAACTCCTTGAGATGCAAAATTGTAGTCTTGATGATGTAATTCCACTTGAGCTCGATGTGAATGTGACCGCTGAAGCATAAGAGAGATATCAATGTGATATTGATGACGATAAACGAACTACATGTGTGATGGTATCTACTATGCTTCCTGAGCTTCAAAAGTAGCATGAGAACATAAACACTCAAACTATAAATATGCATCTCAAGTAGTTCTTTGGCATCTAAAGTAAGATTTCAGGTATGGGATTTCTAGTGCATTTTATCAATGCAAGATGATAGAAGGATCTTTAATAGAGATATGCATGTATTTAGGATGATTTACTCTATTAAAAATTTAGGTAAATTAGGTTTTTGTCATGAATGAGTTAATTAGTGATTTGGTGCTTTAGTCTTTTAATTCAAGTTTTTTACAATTTATCATGAATCTTCATATGAATTAAAAGATGTTACATTACTTGAATTGTTGAATATACTCAAGACTGTAAAATGGTGCCTTAATAAGAAACCCAATTCTATTCTTGTTGTGGACTAATAAAAATAAGAATAACAAGTATAAGGCTTATACTAAAGTCACAAAGTCAACTAGTGGTGTGAAGAACAACAATAACAAGGGCTTCGTTTTTATTTTGGAGTCAATTGACACTAGAAGAGGAACTACAAAGGTTATCTTATTAGTCTCAAAAGATATGAAATTTAAGGAAGTTTCATCCTCAGGTATATTTATGATTGAGATCAATCTTTTCATTTTTATTTTGCAATTTTAGCTGTTAGTGGTTTTTATATATGTAATAAAAGGACAGTTCAGTGTTTGAGATGACAAAGAAAGTTGAATAAGTCATAAATAATTTATCATCCTAAAGTAATTAAAAAGAATATTTTAATTAGTAATAATTTAAGAATTTTTTGTTTAGAGTAAATTAAGATTTGAAAAAGTTGTTTTTAAAATTAATTGTAAATTAATTATTAATTAACAAGAAAAAACATGATTAGATTTAAATATAGTAGAAACTAATTTCTTATTCTATGTTCTATTAGAATATTACATGACGAAATGATTAAATTATATAAATATTATAATTATGTATGAATAAGTGTAGTTAATCTATTTTAACATTTCTAATATTTGGATAGTCATGACATATTGTTAAATATTAATTTTGATATATAATTATAAATTATTTAGTTGAAGAATGAAAAATAAATTAAAGATTTTTAATTTATTTACAATTAATAAGAAAAAAATTTAATCTTTCTCCATAAAATGATCTCTTTTTTTATTCTGTAAATCCATTAGAAGATTAGACAATTGAAGAACTTGTGAGTAATAGTTTTATTAGAGAAGAAAAATTTGCACAATACTCGAATGATACCCTTTAATTTCTTGCTTGTTGTTTTAAGTTGTTATATTAAAAAGATTTTTCATGAAATTGAAAATTATTTTGCTATGTCCATGATTTGATTCTGGTTGATTTTCTTTATGTTAGAAATTCATAAATAGAATTACTCGACATCGAAAAGAAACATAAAAATGAAGTGAGATATTGTTAGGACCAATGACAATAATCACAATAATCAGACTAAGCCTAGAATATGGAGAGTGTATTCACGTAGGAAGAAAG
>JANIHZ010000009.1:35317678-35332187 GCA_027478365.1 Erythroxylum rufum | reverse complement strand
AATCTGGAATGATCTAGGTAGAACTAGTAAAAGTGCTTTCTTGGAAGTTATAGATGATCTTTCCAGCTTTCCAACGATATAAGGTTGGTAATTCTTGGGCCTCCAAGTCAAAAGATATGATTCTTATGAGGGGAGATGCTCTGGAGAGTGTAGAAAGTGATTTAGTATCGTCTTAGTTTGACGATTCTATCGTCTTAGTTTGACTTTCCTATCGTCTTAGTTTGACGACTCTATCATCTTAGTTTGACGATTCTATCGTCTTAGTTTGATGATGCTATCGTCTTAGTTTGACTTTCCTATCGTCTTAGTTTGACGATCCTATCGTCTTAATTTGACGACCCTATCGTCTTTGTTTTGTTTTGTCTTAGAATCTCTTTGTCTTAGTTTTGTTTCGTCTTAGTTTCTACTTTATCTTAGTTTTGTTTCATCTTAGAATCTCTTCGTCTTAGTTTTGTTTTGTCTTAGAATCTCTTCGTCTTAGTTTCTACTTCGTCTTTGTTTTGTTTTGTCTTAGAATCTCTTCGTCTTAGTTTTGTTTCGTCTTAGAATCTCTTCGTCTTAGTTTCTACTCCGTCTTTGTTTTGTTTTGTCTTAGAATCTCTTCGTCTTAGTTTCTGCTCCATCTTAGTTTCTATTTCGTCTTAAAATCGCTCCGTCTTAGTTTTTGCTTCGTCTCAGTTTCTGCTTCGTCTCAAATTTGTTTCGTCTTAGAACTGCTTTGTCTTAGTTAGTGTACATCGTCTTGGTTTGTATTGTTATCTTCTGTTCCATTTTGATCCTTTTAGAGGACGAATTTCACTTTGAGTTCTTCATGAAAATTGTAGATCTAGAAGTCTTCCTTCAAACCGGCCAAAGACGAAGTCCATTTGTAGGGGGAGATATGGAAATTGCGCCAAAATAAGTACAAATTGATCGATGGTATAAACATGTTTGATTCTTTGGTATAACTTCCTCATCCGACCTTTAATGAAGTGATTCTTAAAGCAACAGATTCATAACATCTTTTCTATCTCTCCATGAAAGTTTGTATCTTTTGGGAGTTATTCTGAGAAAGTTTGCAATGGAGTAAGTGACAGGTTGGCTGAGAAAGCATGATTGGGGTGTGAACACGCTTTAGCTTCTTAAGTATATCTTGAGCTGTAGAACTCCATTTTGAGATAATTTCCTATTTCAAAAAAAAAACTAGAGACTTGGGGCTACAATTTCTTTGAAGAAGGCTATTTGTGATTCGGGTGTTTGACTGGTATGGGCACACCAACCTGGTAGAATAGTGACAAGTAACCCTTTGGGGTAATAAGTTCAAGGCTCAGGACTCCGGATGTTGGGCTCCAAATACGAGGTCCAAGAGTACTATTAGTGTATTCATCTTAGCAACTGGAATAAATGTCTCTGGATAATTAATACCATAAATTTGATTATACAATTTGAAAACAATCTTCGCCTTGCATCTTTGTACATAACCGTCAAACTTGTACTTCACATGAAAACCCATCTATATATAAATAGCTTCTTCCTTTTTAGTAATTCAAACAACTCCCATGTTTCCAAATGTCTTATATAGATTCCTCGAAATAGGAATTGTGTGAAGGTTGCTAAATAAGACCTTATGACTTTTGGATATGTTCTAGTAAGTTGTAAATAGGTAATGGGTTTTTTGTATGGTTTTGGTTCCTTTTTTAAGGGTAATTAGTAAGACAATATCACTTGATTAGTCAGCTTTATTAGCTGGTTAAGAAGGGTTCGTCTTTCTCCTTACTTGGTGTAATAGACTTATAAAGGAACGATGCAAGCTAGGATCAATTATTCTTCCATAGTGGTCTTCCAAGTAGTAAAGTTGATTTCTCTCACTAACACGTCCAATCGTCCTCTTCGTGTTTTGTTGTTGAAACTCATATTGTGAAAGGAAGAATTTTACTTGGCAATTAGAATCAATAATAAGTTTTTCAATAGAAGTAAGATTTACAAACAATTTAAGAACATGAAGAATATTTATTAATGTAAGGGAATTATTTATATAAATGTCCCTTTGGCCTATTATTATGATAATGAACCCATCAACTATGTTTATCTCCCCATGGTTATGTTGTATAGCACCAAAATTAATTGTTCGCACCATTGAAGAAAATTTGTTTGAGATATCAGGAACGCAAGAAGCAAAAGAGACACCTGAAAATGCCAATGAACATGTTCTTTTCAAGGATGGTGTCTCAAGATAACCTAATAAATTCTTTAATTTCTCCATCCTTTCATTGCTTAATTTAGATCTTTAACTTATAAATCTCATTCATTGCTAAAATAAGTTTTGGTTATATGTAGTTGTCCTCTACCACTGCGTTTTTGTTATTTGTTAAGGGCTTGCTATTGAGTTTCTAACATTGCTCTCTCATATGGTGCTGCTTCTTATAATATATATAGAGAAAGGAGTCCGTCTTAAAGGACTTAGATGAATCTACTTATTTACTATTAGTTTTAGTAGGATGTTAAGTATCATATTCTTTCGCTTTAGTTATTTTGGTCATAAGAGCATAACCGTCTGCCACTTGATTCTCAAGCATGACATATCTTCATCCTTCTTCAATCTGAACGAGTGACATTATCTTTTTAAAACAGAGCAAGTTTTCTTTTCCTAATAGCTGCAATCTAAAATCATCAAACACAATATTAGAACTAGCCAAAAATTTCATAAATACAAATATTTTCTTTGAATCTTTTTGGAATTGCATCATTTTGACTGCAAAACATTTAGATACATTGGTAGTGGTCCATTTCCTATCATAAACCTTATAAGAGACTTAAGTATTATATGAAGATTTGATTCCCTTACTTGGTTGTTGAAATATTTGTTTTAATTTCATATATTTAAGTAATATCTTAGACTTTGGAATATATTTTTCTTATAGTAACCCATATTTCCTTGTTGATACTAAGAAACATACACTCTTCACTTATTTATGAAATCATCCAATTCCATAACTAAGAAATCACCAAAGAATCTTGTTCATCCCTTACCTTATGATGGGCACCGTATCCGGAGCCCAACTTCGGATCATAAACGTGAACTTAAACCTATGGAATTTCCTTGAACATCATCGATTCATCCTCTTGCTTTGATACCACAAATGTTGGATCCCGCTTGGTTCTGGAACCTAACTCTTGCGAATATCATTATACTTAACTTGAGCGTGCATATTACCTTGTAGGGTTCCTTCCAAGAACCCTTATTAGGCATCATCTTACAAGGGTAGCGTGCCCACAATAGTCAAACATCAAACTAAACTTATTCCTCTAACTTAACAAATGAAGTCAAAAAGAATGTATACAATCGAATTACTTTAATCCATCATTTCATTACTCAAGCAACCAAGTTCAAAAAAAAACTTTATTTACATATCAAAAGCCACACCATCGGCTTATTACAAAATACCAAAATAGCAAATGAAATAATTCCTTTAGGCCCTTGATCACTTGATCTCCTAGCTATAACCTGAGGATAGGACATAAGGGGGTGAGCTTGAAAGCTTGTGGGTAACAGTTTATAACAAAAGATAAGCTAAACTTTTGAAATCATTCTTACTTGTCATAGAAAACTTGTCATTGAGTTTACAAAACACATATTACTTAGGCTTTCAGCCAAAACATTTATAACTCATTTTCAATGCCGAAATTCATGTGTATGCAAATCATAAATGCATCACTCATATCAACTTGTCATGAGCACATAAACTTATCAAATGGCTCGGGTGGATCCAAAATAGAACGTACTACGCATTTTCACATAATGGTCTTGCGTAGCCGTGAACTTATGGGAGTCCATGAAGGAGCTCCATGCCACTAGCGGGCAAGCGGAGTGGCAGGCGGGAGAAGCCTTTTTGTCAAAGTGCACTTGACTTAACTTAGGGGATCACCACAAACCCACATAACACATATTTCTTGACTTGTCAACTTGTTGCCAAAAATGGCACTTTTTCGCAACTTGATTTTTCATAAATATGAGATATATGAATATCTTGAAAACCATTCTTGAAAATATGATTTCATAAACATGTATCTTTTCCAAAAGGAATTATTTTCAGAAATCATCAAACAAATTCATATAACAAACATATAGCAATTTCTCAAGTCATTCGAGAACAATGAATGTAGCACTTATGATGCAATTAAAATCAATAAACGTCTTTGATTTAAAGAAAAACAGTAGTGGCTTATTTATACTCTATTATAAACGTGTACCCACCTTGATTTCCTTGCTTAAAGACTTAACTTGCTCAAAATGCTTCTTTTCGTGTTCCTCTTATCTCTCTTGATCCTTTTATATAATAACAAAAATCCCACTCAATAGGGTTTTCAACTGAAAATCCCACAAAGCATAATCACTAAAATTGGTTCTAAAATACTTAAACCCAAACATTTTCTAAACTCTATGAATTAAAATCTTTTCAAAAATCCAAAAGTTTCAAAACGATCTTACCTTCATTCTTTACCAAATGAAGGGATCCTTAGCTCAAAGGGAAGCTCTTCTCTTCCTCTACTTGTTTCCTTTCTTGAGCAGCTTCAAAATCTCTCTTGAATGCTAACACAATTGAAACCCTAGCTTGTTTCTCTTCTTTCTCTCTTTCATTCTTTTTGATGTTTCTCTCTCTTATCGCTTTTCTCATCCACACATTTTGTTTCTCTAGAATCTTCCCATTCACATTTTCCCCTTTATTTATAAGCAAGACAACACTTTTTCTTCCACTAATGAAACACTTTTTCTTCCACTAATGCCCTTAATGATTGAGAATTGTCTCATTTGCCCTTCCGTTGATGTCTTATGTCTTTTATACTTAAGTGTCTTGCCAACTGTACCCTTGAACATTCTAACATAACACTTTCATCCAAAAATGTCCCCCATTATCTTAAGTTTCTAATGCCACTGAAATCATTCCATTTGGTTCAGTGATTCAAAAGATATGGTTCAAACATTTTTGGACTGCTCTTGTCCAAAATAGTATACTATGCACAACTTCCCCCCAATACTTGAAAGTCTTAGGAACTAAATTACAGTTTACTTCCTTCAGATACTTTGTAGCTCTATGCCTATAGTTTACTACAAATCAGACATCATCACATTTGGATTCCTACAGGTCAGGATATCATCAAAACACTGAAGTATGTTCAGTGGGATAATACCAGTTTATATCCTTTAAGAGCACACTCACTATATCTGTCCCACCTTTTCCACTCAATCTTTCTTAATTCATTTCAGATAGCTTAGATTTTCTTATGGAGAGGTAGAGAAAAGTCTTACAAATCCAATGGTTCAAGAATCAAGTCAATTGGAGGTCTAGTGAAGAAGTTATGGTCAAAAGAAGCGACCATGTTTTTGACCTCAATAATACTGAACCTGTTTCGGGGAAACAGCCATAACTTTCTGTAGAAATTTCTGATTGAGGTGTTCTTTGGATAGTTTGAAAGAATACTTTAAGAGTTACAACTCTCATGAAGACATAAAAGGAAAATGCTTTCATCTGAGGGGTTGAAAATAGAACAGACTATATGACATCATTGTTGAGATGAAGTGACATCATCAGACAAAATAAGGTTGGGAAATTGCCATAACTTTCCCTACAGATATCTGATTTAGGTGTTCTTTATATGGGTTAAAAGAAGAATGCAATAGCTAAAACTCTTATGAAGAAGTCAAAGGTCAATTCTGTCATCACAGGGGTAGAAAATGGATCAGAAGATATGACATCATTTTTGAGACGAAGTGACGTCATCAGACGATACAAGGTTGGGAAAATTGTCATAACTTTCCCTACAGATATCGGATTGAGGTGTTATTTAGCTGGTTAGAAAGAGAAATTCAATATATAAAACTTTGATGAAGACCTCAAAGACAAATTCTATTTTGAAAAGGATAAAAATGAAAGAGAAGATAGAAGATGAATAGTAACTTCATCTTACTTTCCTTTCGTCTTACTTTTGCTCCAGAACATCTCCACTTATAAAGATCAAAACTTTCAACTTAGATGTCCAAAATTTTCATACTATATACCTTTAGAAAGATAAAAGAAATATATACATCTTTCCAGAAGGAAACTTTGCCAAAATCTATTTATATCAATCCCAATTAAAGTCTGAAGACGAGTTTTCCATTCATACACCAACGTACTGCACCCAATTCTTAACTTCATGACAAAATTTGAAACTCTTAGAGATAGAACTGAAATTCTATTTCTTCATATGAAATATAGCCATATATCTCTAGTTTAATCCAAATCAAGAATCATCTCATTTGAGAAACTAGAAAAAACGTTGTGGCTAAAATACTGAAGCATACTCAGTGAACATTTTCCAGATCAACTCTTTATTTCAAAATCTTTTCGTACACAACTCATACCAAGATTACCCTTTTCTACTTCATTTACCCCTCATTCTCAACTTCATTTCGAACCAATGTCCTCTATAAAGAAATCATAATCCATGAATAATCATGAACACCAAATCAGAATATACATATATGCACATATTCTTCATCAATTAACTACAAAAACTCACCTTCATTTTTCTGCTAACTTTCACCTTAGTTCTTTCTATTTCAAAATCTCTTATCCAACAAAAACATCATAACAAATTATGAATCTATCCATTTTTATCATTCCCTACTTTACTCTAGTCTATCATTTCTTGGTTCAAGAACTTTCATTCCTTTGCTCTTAACTTGTGACTAATCACCAAAAATTCTCATTCCATAGTTCTAATCTTCTACGAAAAGCTCGGGGTCCAACAATAATGACACAATCCTGCCTCCCTTGTCTGGTTGTGCGAATAACATCAGCTAGAACCTCATTCCATTCATAAGTAAAGTTTAGAGTACCTATCATATGTAAGATTTAGTTCCACACTGCTTTCGTAAACTCACATTCAAAAACAAATGATTTCTACGTTCATTGACTAACCTACACAGCATGCATATGGGGTCATAAGTACCGAATCACCTTTCCTTCATTCTTAATCTATTTTTAATAGTCAGTCATAGGAAAAAAGCTGATTTAGGACATAAAACCTGTTTCCAAACAAGCTCGACCCATGGTACCTCTTCCATCGACTCTCTCCCAAAGTCTCGTGCTGAAGAGGTTGTGAAGCCACCGGTTTGGGTAGCTGTCCATATCATCTTGTCTGGTACGGTACGGAGGAAGATACCATGCATATAACTAGTAATCAGATAACCGAACTTGTACCTATACAAACGGTCACTCTCCCGAACAACCTATACCAGAGTGGCTTTCTTAGCAATGCGATTTCTAACACCAATTAAATCATTTCGCAACCAAGGAGGGCTCATCATATGCCAATTTTCAAATTAGAAATATGTATCTTCTCCATTCCCAATTCTACTCCTAATCAAAGGATAAATCAATTCACGCAACTGCAGCAAACTTTTGAAATTCCAAGAGTATTCGTACCTCTTTTGGAGTTGCCAGAATCTTTGCCCATTAAGGCGGTATACCTGCACCCATTTAACCCACAGAGCTTCTTTATCCACAAATAAACGCTAAATTCTCTTCATAAGCAAGCCTTTTTGCATCGAAGAAAACAAAATAATGCTCAGACCCCCTTGCTTCTTTGGAATAACAACCTCGTTCCATTTTACTTTAGCTCCCTTGCACTTTTCATACTTACCAGTCCATAAGAATGATTTTAAAATCCTCTCCATTTCTTTGATTACTTTTTTCAGAATAGTCACATGGGCTGCCCAATGCACATGCATGTTGTTCAAAATTGAGACAATTAAGTTGACTCTGGCAGAAAAGGAGAGGAACCGATTCTGCTATGAATTAATTTTGTTCTTTAATTTTTCCAACAAAGGTATGAAGTCAGAGAACCGAGGCTTTCCCAAGGTGATAGGGGCTCCTAGATAACATAATGGAGTACGTTGGAGGGTTAACCCATCCAAATTGCTAAGTCCTTCCCGGTTCCTCACATCTGAAGACATATAAATGCCGCTCTTTTGTGTGTTCATATTCATACCTGACCAACGACAGAAAGTGGCCATCAAATTCATCATTATTACTAACAGCTACGACTCTGCTTTGCACAGAAGAATCACATCATCAACATACATTAAATGAGACATGTTCAGATCCTTGCATTTATAATGATACTGGAAAAGCCCATTGCAGTGCACCATTTTGGACAACAATCGGGACAGTCCTTCCATTGCAAGAGTGAATAAGTAAGGAGAAAGGGGATCCCCTTGCCGTATCTCTCTGTGGATCTTAAAAGGCTTTGTAGGAATTTCATTTATAAGGGCACTCAGAGAGGGCATTTGTATGCACTGAGAGATCCAATGGTAGAACCTGGGAGGCAAACCGATACCCTGCATGTAGTCCCTCAAATAGTCCCAGCCAATAGTCTCAAAATCTTTATAAAGATCAATTTTAATGGTGTAACTGTTGACCTTTTTACATGAGTGATACTCTCCCATCAGATCCTGTAGCAGCAGTATATTATCACTAATACTCCTCAACGGAAGGAAAGCCCCTTGCTTATTACTGATCACCTCAGCCAATACTCCTTTCAAACGCTCCACTAAAAGAGAAGCTATAATTTTATACACTGTGTTGTCCTAAGAAATTGGCCTATAGTCCATGATCTTCTTAGGTCTCTCCTTTTTAGGGATTAAACAGATGTAAGTGTGATTAATTTCCTGTAACAGTTTACCAGAAGAGAAGAACTCAAGAACTGCTTCCGTGACCAACTGTCCTGTAATAAGTCATGTTTGTTGAAAGAACCCGGCTGAATATCTTAGTCCTGGAGCTTTGGAGCTGTTAAGATGAAACAAGGCCTCCTTTACTTGCAAAGCAGTGAAAGGGGCATTTAACAAGTCGATTCTTTCTTGACTTGGAGTAAATTCTAGCACATTTCTAACCCCAAACTCATTCCTCCTTAGCTCTTCATGGCATCCCATAAGGTGAACAAAGAAATCCCAAACATGAGTCGACACTGCCTCTTGACTTCTCCATAAATTGCCATATGTGTTTGAAAATTCTGTGATTGTGTTCTTATTGCAGCGAGCAAGGATAGCTGCATGAAAAAACTTTGAATTTCGATCACCCTCCTTTAACCAGTTTTGTCTTGCTTTTTTATCGAAGAATGGAGTCATTCAGTGTCAGCGCCTCTTGATATCTATGCATACTATCAGCCTCAAGGACCTGTAGTCTGTCATTGAGGGGTTCCCTATAGCATTGCTACTGTAAGTCAGCCAAATGGGTACCAAACTCCTGGATATTTAGCTTTTGCTGCTTACTAAAAACCTTGATCGCTCTTTTAGCCATCTTCAATTTCTGCATTAACTGGTATCCTTTATAACCCTGAATCTCAACACTCTAAATCTGAGCAATCAATTCCATGAACCCTTCAGCCCGAAGTAAATCATTGAAAAATCGAAAAGGAGCCCCAAATCTGCTAGTGGCATATTGATGCTGAATAATAATGGGCGTATGATCCGAAAAAATCGGGTCACCAAGCACTGTTGAATCAAGAGGGAAGGAGTGGAGCCATTGTTGATTTACCAACGCTCGATCCACATTTATTTATTGAATGAGTGCTAATAGAAATTTAGGTGATAGTAAAATTTTCTTCTTTCAAAGAGTTAAGGGTATTCACATTTCGACTAACGCTTTCACTTAAGTAGATCAGTCAATTTTATTTATGAGGGAGTGTCCTTCATCCAGATTCATAAATCAAACTTAAAATAACCAATCAAATATTATCACATCACTTAAAAATTAAGTTTCACTAAAAAGTGATTTTGTAGTACCTCTTTATTTACCATAATTTAAAATTTACTCGAAAACTATTTAGAATATTTACACTTTACAAATGTACTAATTTTTTTTTTGTTAAAAGTTTTGTTCAACTACTAACATTACGTTAGTGAAAGCAATAGGCCAAGAAGTCCTTAGTAATGAGAAGCCATGAGTACAACTTATTCATTTTTTTAAGTTTTCATGTTGGGCACCGATTTCTTTTCCTTATTAAATAAGTTTGTTTAAATTATTTTGAGGTTTAGTTTGCTAATTTTCTTTTAGTTAGAATTATTTGAGGGTTTTATTTGCTTAGGTTAATAAAAATTTAATGGAGGGATTAGTTTAAATTAGAGTTTGTGTGGAATTAGAAATTAAAAGAATAAGATGGTATGGGGGCATTTTGGGTAGATCACTTAGGTTCTTTAAGTTTAAGGCTAATAAGGAGGGGTAACTTAGTCTTTTTAGCTTTATTAAAAGAAGAAAGAAGGAAACAAAAGCTTGATGGTCGTTTGAGTGAAGGAAAGAAACGAAAATTTTAAGAAAAAGAGAGGGAGAGAGCATTCGGTGGAGAAAGAAGAAGAAGAGAAGAAGAAGAAGAAAGTTAGGGTTCATCTTTTTAGTGTTTTCCAAGGGGGTTTTCAAGAGTTTTCGAAAAGAAAAAGGAAAGGGAAGGTTAAATCTTCCATTGGAGGCAAAAAGGGGATTTCGTGGGTATCATTTCTAAGGTAAGAGTATGAAAATCTTTTGGATTTATAGATGGGTTTTGGTTTGAATGGCTTAGGAAAAGTATGGGTAAGGTTATATAGGTTCAATTTCATGCTTTCATTTCCTAAGAAGTGCCAATTTTGACATCTCATGTTAATATGGGATTTTTGTGCTTTGATAAAGGTCAAGAGAGGCAATTGGAGTTAGAGGAAAGGCAAATTAACCAAGTTCAAAGCTAAAGTAATTAAGGTGGGTGACTTTTTAATAATTAAGTTAATAAGCTACTTAATTGTTTCTAAAAAAATTTCATTAAATGCTTTCCTATGACTTTCCAATTTTGAATAAATTATTATTTGTGATGATTTGAACTTGTATAAGATGTCTTTTGTATGTAAAGACATTGTGGAATTATGTGTATAATTGCTTGTCAAGTGAAAAAGATTCGAATAGGTGATTCCGAAAAAATGCCATTTTAGGCGATTTCTCGATTTATAGAGATCTGATTGAGGAGATTTTTAATTCTAATCAATCTAGAGACATGAAATTTTTTTCTAGCTTAGGAATCGGATTTAATCGTGGGCCCTAAGCAGATCATTTTTTTATTGAGGAAGATTAGGGTGACTTTATCAAGATCCGTTCGGGAGTAAGTGAACTAAGTTTGATTTGAGTTCCTTCTGTGGTGAGGAATCCCTCCCTCGTGGGTTGTGCGTCCAAGTGTCACGTAGGACGTCGGACACGTGTCTCACCAGGGTGGGGTTCCAACATAACGTGTGATTTACTTCAAGTTGGTCTGGGCTGTTAGAAAAGTATATTGTAAGATTCCACATCGGCTGGAGAGGAGAACAAAGTACACCTTATAAGGGTATGGATACCTCTCCTCCATAGACACGTTTTCCCAAGGGTGTGAAGAGCAAAACCGTGAGGAGTTTGGCCCGAGGGGCAACTCAAAGTGGACAATATCTATAGGCAGGTGGTCTGAGTTATTGCAGGAAGGGAGATTAAAGAAAATGAAGGAACACTCTATTCACTTCACAGTACACAAAGAAGTTAGCAGTAGAAAGGGAAAGCTAGGAAAGAAGAGCAACAGGAAGGACAAAGCCCTAGTGAAGGTTACTGAGGGCCAAATCCATAAAGAACAGCGTTGTTTCTTCTGCGAGAAAGTTGGTCACCTCAAGAAAGATTTCCTTAAGAGAAAGGCTTGGTTTGAAAATAAAGGTAAGTACTATGTTTCAGTATGTTTTGAATCAAATCTTATTTAGGTGCCCAATAATACCTGGTGGTTAGGTTCAGGTGCAATTACTCATTTGTCACATATTATGCAGGGATTCCTTTTGATCCAAACCATAAGCAGAGCTGAAGAGTTCCTATATATAGGTAACATAATGAAGGCACGAATAGAAGGAATAGGGACATACAGATTAATCTCAGACACTGGTTGTAGTCTAGATCTTGAAAAGTGTCTTTATGTTCCTGAATGTGCTAGAAATTTAGTTTCTATTAGTAAGTTGGATCAGATAGGTTTTTATTTCAATGTTGGAAATGGTGTTTTTCTTTGTAAAAACGACAGTACTATTATGGTTATGGTACATTAATAGATGGTTTATATCATTTCAACCTTGATATTAATTGTTCTGAATCCTTGTTTCATGTTGAACATAATATTGGAAGTAAACGTAGTGCACATAATGAACACTCCGCTTACTTGTGGCATCAAAAGTTAGGCCATATATCTAAAGAAAGGGTGATGAGCTTATTGAAAAATGAAATCTTATCTCAACTAGATTTTACTAATTAGGATGAGTGTGTGGTTTGCATTAAAGGCAGGCAAACCAAACACATATCTAAGAATTCAGCCACAAAAAGTATTGAGTTACTTGAATTAATACACACTAATATATGTAGTCCTTTTCATGTCCCATCTTGGAGCGGTGAAAAGTATGTTATCACCTTTATTGATGATTATTCACGTTATCTCTATTTACTGCATGAAAAGTCTTAATCAGTGGACATTCTTGAGGTGTTCATTAATGAGGTACAAAGGCAGTTAGATAGAAAAGGGAAAGTCGTAAGGCCTGATAGAGATTGTGAATATTATGGTAAATATGATGAGAATGGACAATGTCCAGGTCTATTTGTAAAATTTCTTCAAATTTGAGGCATTTATGTACAGTATACAATGCCTAATACACCACAACAAAATAGTGTAGCTAAAAGGCAGAATCATACTCTTATGGATATGGTTATGAGTATGTTAAGTTACACGATTGTACCTTTATCTTTATACATGTATGTATTAAAGACAGCTACATATCTACTTAATAGGGTTCCTAGTAAAGTGATTCCTGTGACACCTTCTAAATTGTGGACAAGTAGGAAACCTAGCTTGAGGCACCTGCATGTTTGGGGTTTCCCAACCGAAATAAGAATTTATAATCCTCATGAAAGGAAACTTGATACAAGGACCATTAGTGGTTACTTAATTGGTTATCCAAAAAAGTATAAAGGGTACATATTTTATTGTCCTAATTATGATACAAGGATATTTGAGTTAGTTAATGCTAGGTTCATTGAAAATGGACAAATTAGTGGGAGTGGGGAACTACGAAAGGTAGATATTCAAGAGATTTAGGTGAAAAATCCTTCATCTAGTGTCTCTTTTCAAATCGTTGTTCCTCTTGTTGTTGTATCTTCACCTAAATTTCTAACAATTAAACTTGAACTCAAAAAAATTGCTAAAATTCAAATTTAAAATTAAGTTCAATAAAACATAATTTAACTTATTGATTTCAACTGAGATCAACTTGAATTCTCGTAGTCATTTGGGCTTAAAAATATTGATAAATTGTGAATATTTAAGTCCAAACTCAATTAATCTTCACTTTGAAAATTATTTTGTCATATCTACAAATTTCAGCCTTATTAAATAACTAAATGGAAGAGACTACTGCCATCAAAACCTAAGAAAAGCAACCACTAAAAATTCTTAAACAAGTTCCATCTTATACGGCGAAAGATCTAAGACCTAGTCATATGGAGCAATAGGTTTTAACACTAACATTATTTATAAATAATAATAAAAAACAAAAAACATTATCTCAAACTCTATTCTATTTTTTATCATTTCAAATACCTTTGTAGTTGAACATATTTAAATACAATGTAAACAAAAGTTCAGTCACTTTGAAAGTTTAAGTTTATCCATAAAATAATATCAATGAACTTAAGTGTTAGAGAGAATTATTTTACTAAGATATTTCGTACTTTTATTTACTCTTCATTGTTTTGATCCTTTTTTTCTTATGATCAAATAAAATTAATGCAACATTTCTAAAAAGAGTAGGGGACCAGGAGGGTACCGTACCAACTTAGGTGAGTGGACAAGAATCGATCTGTAGTCACTAACTAATCAATGTTTGGTAGCATTGATGATTTAGAACCGACAGAGACTTGCGTGGTGACAACCTGTTTGGCATGTACCGTAGATATCGTCCGATACAAGCATCTTAAGTGGATTATATAGATCGCTTGTACATGGAGAGCAAACAACTTAAAATTATGTGGTCTACAGGTGTTGTTTTTTTGAGAATTTGTCTACAAGCGTTGTGTAACTTGTGTTGTACTATAAATTCACGTTTTGATTTCCGTGGACATACCATTCCCGGCAACAAAAAAAGAGAAAGACGCCAATACGGCAATTCCTGTGTTTTTCTTCGATCGACAAGGACACAAATTCAATTGAATTCGTGTAATATAAATGTTGAACGTGCCCTTTTGTCTTCTCATGCTTGTTTTTCCTTTGAACAGATTTTAAACGTCACGCAATTGTAATGTTATATGGTCAGGTTCCACTCCTACAAGTAGTATATGGATTATTGTGTGTTCTAAAAAAATATTTATTTAATTTATAATTATTACTAAATTTCTATTATAAACAATAATAAAAAAATAAAAAAATTTAAATCTTTCAACTCACCAGTTTAATTTACTTTAATAATTTTTATTATTAACTG
>JANIHZ010000009.1:35237077-35248785 GCA_027478365.1 Erythroxylum rufum | reverse complement strand
TTTTTAATTAAATTTTACAAAACGAAAACGAGCGTACTCGAACTTAATTACTAGTGATCGACCAAAAAAAAAAACACTTAATTACCAGTGTTATATCTCTCCCTCTCTCTCGTTTCCTTTCGCCACGTCATTCCTTTGGAAAACTGCCATGTCATCAATGGACCCCACACACGTGCAACTAGGCCTCTCAGTATATATTCTGCTCCCAACGCCATTTTCCCAAAACGCCTCATGTGTGACCAAACACTCGCTACCACCTGCCTCTCTTAAGTTCTGATTCTCTCTCTCTCTCTCTCTCTCAGTCAATCAACACTTTCCCGATATTATCACCGATATATTGGCCGGCTGGTTGCACCTGATCGCTATAAAAACCCGATATTTTGGTGATCATATCGTGGTAAAGGGAGTGAACTCTCTGTGTGTTTGGGTGTTGAGGAATTAGTCTACGTTTACCAGTAATGCCGATGGCGGCAGGGCCAGCTGCGTCGTCGAAAGATCGAGCGCCTCCAGTGATGCCCGCAGTTATTCCAGTTCCAGCTCCGCCGATGGTGGTGGCGGACACGGTCGCCAAGGACGCGATTCTAGCCTGGTTTCGCGGGGAATTCGCGGCCGCCAACGCGATTATCGATGCGCTTTGCGGCCACCTCGCTCAGCTCGACGCCGGAGGGGGATCGGAGTACGAGTCGGTGTTCTCGGCCATTCACCGGAGGCGACTGAACTGGATCCCTGTGCTACAGATGCAGAAGTATCATTCGATTGCCGACGTGGCCGTGGAACTCAGGCGCGTGACGGAGAGGAAAGTAATAGATGAGGAGGAGAAAATATGCGCGAGTGAAAATAAGAGCGATGAACTTGTGAAGGAAGTTTCTTTCGATGAACAGGAGATGAAACGAGAAGAGGTAGCCGCGAAAAATGCAGAAGGTGACGCCGTCGGCGACGGGGTTGAGGTGGTTGAAGAAGAGGACTCGCCGAACAGCGAAATTACTGATTCAGGTAAATATAACTGATCGTGTTCTCCACACGCATTAGGAACAATGTGAAATTGTGTTGTTGACTGATGCTTTGACTATTTTCTGTTTGTTTCTGAAAATCGCTACAGCGAGTTCGCTTACCAGTGCGAAGATTTAACGATTTTTCCGTCGAAATAGTAAAATTTGAACGGTTTCTAATTTTCCGTTATTAATAGAGTAACAGTTCTCCACCGCTTTAGGTGCATTCTGCTTGTTTTCTTTGCTTTTTTAGCCACAAAGTCAATCAATTGCTATTTTTGTTTGAAACTCGCCGGTTTTATTTCCAGAAAAGTTGCGATCCTTTTATTTTTCCTTTACTGGAAATTACCTTATTTTCATTATTTTTCTCTTAAAGAAATATATAGTTATTTACTTACTCTGTAATACAGCAATGTTTTTCTTCATAGATCGGAGATTCAACCCACTGTGCTATTTTGGCCGTTGAATTCAACGTTTCTGTTAGGTTAGGTGACGATTAATGACGTTTAGGATTTTTTTTCCTTATTTTTAAAAGCACAGAATTTTATGATTTGATTTTAATATTATGCCATCTCAATTTTCTGTCAAAGAAAAAAGAAGAATCGCAGTGAAAGACAAAAGGGCGAAGCAATTATATGATGTTAATATTTTTTTCTAGCTATCTCGAAGTATTTAGTGGAGTTTGAGTGTTTCGAGGTGGTGAAAAGGGTTTGTCTGCTTCTGGTGTTACGGTTAGTTTCGGCAGGGCGAAAACCTTCCCTCTGTGCAATACTGCGTGGAGATGTGTGCAATGATTTTATTGTAGACGGCTTGTGGTGTAGGCCGTCTGATCTGATCTGATCTTGGTTTGACGTCATCCATGCGATGTGTTGGTCATCTGATGTTGGGGCTGTTAGATTTTGACATGTTTACACATTTGTCAATAACGTTATTAATGTGGGGACTACTTGGACAGGGCCAACTTTTCGGGTCAAGTCCGGGATCATGGGATTCCGGGTGGAACAAAATTATTATTATTTGTTTCGTTGAAATCGTCGCCAATTTTATTTTTGGGTTGGCATTAAACGAATTAAAGATTCGAATCTCCGCCACTACTGCCATTCTGCTGTTTCTTGTACCTTTCTGTTGGCCTCATGCCCGTTCCCTCTTTTTGGGAGTCATCTGGGTACATTTCCGGACAGGGACAGCTTTGTCACAGGTGTCACAAGAATTTTCCAACCGTCAAGGGCGGAAAAAGGGGTGGCTGCTATTGTTATGCTATTTCTTTAACGACATTATTAATGGGGTTTAAGTCACTGGGTCCTACTTCGATCATTTTGATCGGTTTGGGTATCAAGTCTACCTAGTAAGCTATTAATTTCAAAATCTTGGAAAATGCGACTCAAACTGGGGGTTGGTAATAACTAAGGCAACGTCAGTGGGTGTTAAATAGAGGATTTTGGAGCTAAGAGTGATCTTAATAATTTGATTCATGTATCGTTTCATCTGGTTCTAGAGTAATTCAAATAACATTTTGGGACGATCAAGTCTGCCAAGATTGTTTCTGTTGCAAAGTCCTTGTTTACGATGACAATGCAAGGGAGTTTATTGTTTCTGGGGAACGTGAGATTTTATAGGATAAAGAAGAGTGTAAGAATGAGTTTTGATGACATGCTCCACCAGGACAGCGGGACTTCAATCCACTTACTAGACACCTACAGCAATATGACAATTTCTCATCATTTGTTCTCTTGACTTGATATTGTTCTGACTGCATTTGTCTCTGTTTTCCCTCTATAATGCAGGATCTCAGGAAGTGCAGCCCATCAACGAAAATGTTGATATATGTTTCATCCACGAACACTGCGAATCACGTCCTGCTCAATTAAAGTTGACGAAGGGTTTCACAGCCAAGGAGCAAGTGAAGGGCCATATGGCGAGTTCTTTCTTTCAGAATTTACAGCATTCTTTCCTTAGATAAAATGATATCCAGAGAGTTGATATCCTCTATAGTATGCGCTATTAAGGAAACGAAACAGAAGCCCGCTCTCTTACTGATTGGGATATTGCAACTGGCAGGTGAATGTCGTCAAAGGTTTAAAGTTATATGAGGATGTTTTCACTGATTCTGAGCTGTCTAAGTTGACTGACTTCGTTAATGAACTCCGTGCTGCTGGTCAGAATGGAGAACTCTCAGGTGACATTTCTCTCTGTGGTCCTCTAGCTCTAGGAATGCTAGTCAGCCTAACTTTCTGTCGCATTATCCAGCACAGTAAGCGATCCATATATTCCATCCGCTCAAATAATACTTCTGTTGTTTGATAACACTTCCATTAAGAGGTTGTCTTTCAGGCTAGTTGTTAGTCTTATGCTTTTATGAGGATTTTCACTTGTTGAGATACAACAATTAAAATTCAAACCAGTCGGATGCTTTCCTTGTGCTTCTATTATTGTCTTAAAATACATGATGACACCTTAGCAGTTTAGTTTCTCACTTGAGTTGCTTGTAATGACTCTGCCATTGAACACGTGATGGCAGTATAGCAATTTGGTTTCTGTTAACTTGAGTTGCATGTTATGACAGTTCTTTTACAATATCAACTATCTTTGAGTAATTTCCTTCAGAACATGCCAATTGTTTCATACTACAAATCGCAGGTAAAAAAGCTGGTGATTGCAAAGAAGCAAATGGCACATTCATTGAATATTTTTCTTTTGAACTAACTGAACTGATATTGGTTTAGGGGACACTTTCATTTTGTTCAACAAGCAAATGAAAGGAAATAAGAGAGAGCTGATACAGTTTGGTGTTCCTATTTTTGGTCATATAAAAGAGGAAGCTGCCAATGGCAATCAAGCAAGTAAGATCTCATAATAGTGTTACTAATGGAACTTACGTACTCTTTCTGCTCTCCCGTAGGTTATTGTCTTTATGATATTTTGATTTTTTCATGTTCTACTTCAACTATCATGCTGTAAATTGTTTAAGATAGTGAGTGATTGTTTTCTTTTTGTACGCTAGGTAGTATAGAACCGATTCCAGCTCTTCTCCGTAGTGTTATAGATCACTTGGTTCAATGGCGGCTTATACCAGAATACAAGAAACCAAATGGTTGCATTATTCACTTCTTTGATGAGGTATTACCAATTTTGCTATCTTGTTATGCCGTATTGTTAAGCTGGTCCATAAATTGAGTGGCATATCGAACCTTCCTTGATATTTGACCCTAGTCAATAGTATTAGGACCGTTTGTTCGTTAAAGTGAATTGAATATCTTCTTTGAGGAGAATAAAGAAGTAACTTGGTATATGTTCTTTAATGCAGGATGAATTTTCTCAACCTTTCCTAAAGCCACCCCATTTGGACCAACCAGTCTCTACTATTCTCCTCTCTGAATCTACAATGGCTTTTGGACGAATTCTTGTGGGTGATAATGATGGAAATTACAGAGGTCCACTCATGCTATCACTGAAACAGGGGTAACTATTTTGAACTTAATCATTAATCTTTCATCAGTTACAGGGCTTCTATCTGGTACTCTGAAATAACTAGAAGCATCTTGCAGAAGAAGAATCTCAAATAGCTGGAAAATGGCTTAGTTTCCTCGTTTAGGTTGTGATCTGTAATGTAATTTAGTTAGCTATTTAGTCAGACTAAGTAGCATCTAGTTGCTTCCTACTGCATTCAACTAAGAGTACCAAACATGAACAGGCTTCGCGCCGAAATTTTTCACTTGATTGTTTATGGCGTGTCTTCTCCTTGGAACGATATTGTAAAGATGAAACATGACATGATGTAAAAATTTTGCAGGTCACTTTTGGTAATGAGAGGAAACAGTGCAGATATGGCGAGGCATGTCATGTGCTCATCTGCAAACAAGAGGGTCAGCATCACATTTTTCAGAGTACGCCCTGATTCCAACCAAGGCCAGTCACCACCAACCAGTCCCATGGCTCTATGGCAACCAGGTATTGCGAGCCCCTATGTAGCACCAAATGGAGCTTTCAATGGATATGACACAGTTGACACAATGACCAAATGGGGAGTCGTCCATACCTCTCCCATGGTGATGCTGGCTTCAGTGCGTCCTGTAGTTTTGAGTCCTAAAAGAATGCCTCGTGGCGGTACAGGAGTTTTCTTACCGTGGACTGTAGGATCAAGAAGGCCTGCTAAGCATCTTCCTCCCCGTGCCCAAAAGGGACGTCTTCTTGCGTTACCTTCTCCAGTTCAGACCCATGTAACGGAATCAATTTCTGAAACAGGTATCACTATTGAAGGAAAATGAAGTCAAGTCCCTTGAGGAAGTTTGTTGATGAATCAACAACATTCTGTTATGTGAAAAAAGTTCTCCTATTCTACAAACAAGGGTGAAGTGATGTTAGAAAAAGTTTGCCTTTTTTCCTGCTTGTTTTCCTTCCTTTCTCTGAGAAAAAGATTAGGTTCCAGTGCTGCTGATCAAATTATACATTTCTGCGATGCCAATCATGCAAGTCCCAAAGTGTAGTGGAGCTTCAAGTGTCGAGGATTGTGAATTAACTCTGAGGGAAGAATTTTGTATTATGTCATTTTTTATCTTTTAATAGACAGGTAACTATGCGTTTTGGTGACTGCTTTTGTGAGTTACTGTAATTGTTTAAGGGAAGATAAAGATATCTGTTAATGCCTTGTGTCTAGAAGTTATAGTTATCATGTAGAAGAACCATTGCAGAATGCAAGATAGCCATGTTTTAGGAGTTGGATTACGTTATGCTTCCTTTTCTGACAGTAAATGTAACCCAGAAAATATGACATCTCCAGAGTCCTCTTAAGGTTTCAGTTTGAATTAATTGTTGCCGTAAACAGCATATTTGAAAATAGAAAACATCTCTTGGCAACACGGTTATATTAAAAGCAGTAGTGGCCTTCTTCAGAGAAATCGTCTACCCTACTACGATCAAACTTTGGCAGGCCTAGCATGCTAGAAATGAGCAGCTAAACAATAGGACCTACCAATACTAGTGAACAAATACAGAAAAGGAATAGGTAATCAACAGAAAGCTTGCTATTATAGACACATTTGTTTCAAATTCAATAATAAAGGTACAAAGAAATTATACTCTCACTTGCAAAGTGAAATGCAATACATTGATCAAGTAATTTCACAGAGGCTTCAAGCTTTAGTTGGCTCATCATCATCTTCATCTTCAATATCCCAACTCAAATCCTCCTCTTCTTCAGCAACACTCAGCCGCTTCTGTATATCAATCTTATTTGGACTTCCAGTCTGACCCGTTGGTCTCTTCTCGTCTATGCTGCTCAGGTCTTCAATCTCGTCCCACCCTAGATCCTCTTCCTCTGCCATTGATTGATGGCTTGACACCACTGAGAATTCACTATCTTTACAAGAATCCCCATTATCACCTTTCACCTTTACACCCACTTCCTCATCAGGCTTCAGTGGATTCTGTTCTTTACTCTTCTCAAACTCTATCTTCTCACTAACTAAATTGTCACCACCACTAGTTACACACCCTCCACTACCAACCTCTGTTTCACAACCCTCATTATCCACCGCCTTAACTTGATTTATGTCCTCAACTTCCGTATGTTTTTTGCTACTAGAGCTCTCATTTTCCTTAAATCCTGGATCTTTTACGATTTTCTTCTCCTCTTTCTCGATCACTTCATCATCATCATCATCAACATCCCAACTCAAGTCCTCCTCTTCAGTGGATATCGCTCGTCTCACGAGATTAGCTCTCAAGTCCTCATCTTGCTTGAGCTTATAAACCCTGTAGTAATACCTAGACCAGAAAGTCTGCTCATCAACGCTGTTGGGTACAACCCTTTTGTACACGCTCTCCACAGCTCCATTTTCTTCAATCAAGCTCCGACTCTCCTCTCGCTTCTCCTCCAACGCAAACCCTAATCTCCACTTCCTGTACTCTTCCGAATCCTCCGGCTCCTCACAGTACGTGCTCACATCACCTTGAATCGCAAGCACCTGAGCATCAAATCGACTGTACGGCTTCGAATTCAAGCTATGTTGACTAATGCTTCTATTGACATTGTTATCAGCTGAATCCGATTCCTGATCTATGGCAAGCATAGTCTCCTTGCCATGAGAGATGATCTGAGCCGTTCCTTTCAATACGGAGCTACCAAGCTCGTCAATTGCCTGCCCTACATTTTCCAGCGAACCATGCGCCACCTCGATCTCCTTCCTCAGACCCGACCCAAATTCCCTTAGATCGCGACGGTAGGTCTCGATGACGGATTCGGATTTCGTGGTTAGGGTTCTGATCATACCTCCGAAGCTCCACCCACCACCATCACGGACGGTTGGGTTATCCGGATTTTCGTCAGCAGATTCCGGGCTGTGGGGATCGGATTCGGATCTTGCCGAATCGGGTTCATCGGAAAATACAGACTTGAAGAAATCCATCGACGGGGTACGGACAGAAACGGAATTAGTGAAAATGTAGAGTTGAGTAGCTGTCGCGTCTTTTTGGGTATTCTGGAGCCCTCCGCCCTTGTTTGTTTCTTGGTATGATGCGCTGGGTATGAAGTGCGCACCGCTTTGGTGAGGTGTCAATTTCTGGGCCTAATTAGGTCGAGACGACAGACTCGAAGAAGGGTTTTGGCCCAGTTGATAGCGTAGGCCTAAATTGGATTTGGTAATTTTGATTTTACTTGATTCCTTATCCTTGGTGCTGGGTCACGTAGAAGAAAGGTATCCTCGTTGTCCCAATAGTGGACTTGGGTTGGTTTGACAATGATTATTTACTGCCAAATCTTTAATCCGCGTAAATAGACGACTGAGATTTATAAGATAAGGAACACAAATCCTTCCCCAATTATTTGAAATAATCAGTTGTGAGATTCGGGAATACGAGAAACTTGAAGCAAGGTAGGATCCCACTTCCATTTGTAATGCATGGTATCCTCAGCTTAGACTTGTCTATGATATTCCTCTCCTCCTCCTATCTCTTTCAGCTTTTTACTAACGCAGGTCTACAAATTGAGACCCTTTTGAAACGAAATCTCCACCAAATCACAAAAAGGATGATTCCTTCATTATCACGTTCTTTCTTTTTGTTACCCCAGTTTCCAAGGATGGAACAACTTATGGTGACCAATTGTTCAGATAAAGCTGTACAATATCTGATTTCTTTTACCCCATCATACTGTCTGTTATTTCTGTTCTTATCTGTTTAAACATGCAGAAGGAGACACAGTATCAACCTCCTGGCATTTGCCAAAGGCTCATCAACTTCTTGATGAACACCATAGTTGCTCGCGGCCTCAAGCGCATTACTTGGGGTCAGGCAGCAACTCAAGTACCTGATGCTGATCCTGCCACCCAAGGAGTGGCTTCCGGTCTTAATGATGAAGAAAAGACATTCCATGAAGCTCAGGGATGGTTGGCAGATGATTTAGACTACCACGAAATCCAGGTTCATTTCTTCCATAATGAAGAAGAATTGGATCATTGGGTTCCTGTTGACAAAACCCCTTTCACAGAAGGAGACGAGAGCCAATTGATGGATGGAAAGGCTGCGATGAATCGTAACAGAGTAGTGCGAGTGAAAGGTGGCGTAACAAATCAAAGCAAAGCCTCACAGGAGTCAGCAGCTCGTCGAGGTAAAGCCTCACGAGTCACAGAACCAAATATGACAACATCAGGAAGCGACCGTAAAAAGTCTGTCAGTATAAGAGATGGTGGTGCAGTCGAAGACAGGGTCAAGGATAAAGGTAAGAGCGTAGCAAGTGAAAGATTGGCCATAACAAAAGAGCCAGAGAAACCCAGAGAGAGGATTCCGAGACATCTGTTCAGTGTGGCTTCAAATATTAACGAAAAATCGGATGAATTCATTAAGAGCAGGAAAGAAGCCATGAAAAGAAACTTTAGTATGGAACCGAGAAAGGGTTAAAATCTCATGGTGTTAGATCTGAAATACATTGATAAAGTTTGCAGTTGAATTTCGTTTTAGATGTAATAAGTTCAGATTGGACGATCAACTAGTTTGTTCTTGTTAGTCTTAGAAAAGGATATCAGCTTTTCCTTGAACCTTTTGCTACTGCTTGTATGTTGTTTAAATCTAAATCCAACAATCGTGCGAGATTTGTAAATAAGTACTCGAATTCTGAAAACATTTGAGAGAAAATCTTAAAACATTTGAGAGAAACTCAAAACTGGAATTCAGAAATGTGTAACATGTCACTAGATATGTTCAGGCAATGAAAAATAAGCTGAACATTGCAGACAAAGCATTGTCGGTCGATAATTTCCAACAGAACTGGAAAGATCCATGCTCTAAGCAACAACGATATATATCAGTTAAAGAAACCTTCAAGCGCCCATTTCATTAAGTACCAAAAGGACAGGAAAAAAAAAGAACCAAAAAAGGAAAAGAAAAACCCACTAGAAAAACCTTCTCTTTCCTGTCTGCTGCTGTTAATTTTCTGCGTGGAAGAATGGTAAAGCAACTATTCAATTTATGTTAGTTGAATCAATATAAAAGCACGTCTTCCTTGCTCTTTCGTCAACCCCAGAAAATGAAGGAAAGAACATGTTTTTAATCAAAGAAATCTTCTCTTCTTCCCCTTCTTTTATTTATTTATTTTTGTTTTAACCTTTCTTATACTATCTCGTCCCATCTTCCCCATGTCTAATGCTTTCATCCTTCATTCTTCTAAGGCATGTGATGAAGAGCGATAGAGATCATAAGGAGCCCAAAGATGATCCACTGTGCAAGGTTTTCTCGAATCAAGCCTCAACCATGGCTTCCCTTTTCCACTCCAATGAAGCAAGCTAATAGGACCAGGATGTAAACTCCTACACTTCCCTTCAATATTATCACCTCCTAAGCCATGTTGGTTCCATCTATGATCCACAGCTTTTATGTTTCCAGCCAAAACCAACAGAAATGGTGGCAATGACCCCAAATGGTATATTCTCTTCTGCTTTCGCATTCCCATCCACTCCTCAACTTTCAATGAATATTCTCCTTCCCTCCATTTCTCCACATCCAAAACCATAACCCCAGTGTTAAAATAACAAGGTGTCCTTCCCTCAAAAGTCTTGGCCAAGACAGGATCGAACCAGAACACCTCTGTGAAGTATTTGGTGAAATTTGCATGGCAATATTCTGGTGCAGCCAAAACTTTGTCCGCTAAATCAACCTCCCATAGTTTTTGAATATCATCAACAACGACAAGATCAGAGTCCAAGTATATAACTCGTTTGACATTAGGTGGGATAACGTCTGCTAGGTAAATTCTAGCATAGTTGAGAGGTTGGTCCAATGCCTGACGGATGGATTTGGAGATTTTGCCACGAACACGGTTGGAGTCAAACCTGTAGATATTGAAGTTGAGGTAAGGGAAGGTGGACTTGATGCTGGAAAACACCTCAGACTCAAAACGTGCAGAGAGAAAGTGGAATTCAACATTTTCGGGACACGTTGAATGCTGAAGAATGGACAAAACTGCAGCCATTGTGCCTCTAAGGTAATTTGCATCAAGGGTCATGGCAACATAGATTCTATTTGTCCCGCAGGAGTCTCCATTGCGAAAAGCTGGAGCTTCCCGGAAGATGGGGACATTTGGGGACGGTTTTTGGATTACATCAACACGGATTCCTCCTCGGGAGGAGGAAGAGGATAAAGCTGTGACCAGATAGGAGGTCGGTGAACACAAGACAAGGATGATAAGAGACAGGAGGCCATGGAAGAGAGGTAGAAGGGTCCAAGAGGCCATCCTGTCCTAATAATAAGGGGAAGGTATGAAGTTGAGGGTAGATGGTGATTAGGGAAGAAGAGTAGCATTGGCCATTGTTAGGCCTGTTAAGAGAAGGTTTAGGACAACCAACACTAACGATTGGGGTTGGTAGGATTGTGAAGAAGAGAAGATTCCTCGGAGGAGGAGAGAGCCCCATGTAATGCCCCTCTCTCCTTGTAATAACGAATGCATAACACCCCTCGTCTTACTGCTCAAAACCTTCATTTTCATCATTTTATGTCCAATGAGTGACTTCAATTTGCGAAGTATGAAATCTCTAACCTCACACCGTAGGGCCTACTTCAGCGGCACGAAACTCGGGTTTCACTTACAAGGGAAGGCCATACAGAATTTCATCCATTTTTAAGTCAACAAAATGCTGTTTTTCCCAAAATAGATATATGCTGATAACTCATATAGCTGTACTTGCTCGGACGAATATGGCAGAAAGAGCAACCAGAATAGGGTAGATGAGAGGGTGGAACGTAGGAGGTTCAGTGTCGTACTTGATGGAGCATCTTGCTCTCTGCTGTTGTAACGACCAGAACTAGCACAGGTACGAGGACTATCCTCGAAACCGTAACCAAAATCTTGTTCTCAACAAGAGATTTCTTATAGCATTTTCAGGGGAGTCCGGATTGTCTAGCTGTATCTTATTCCGGCTAACGGAAGAACGCCCGTCATTTTTTTTTATAAAAATTTGGTAGAGGTTGCGACAGATGACACGCACCTACCTTTTGCAAGCCACAACCAAAGTTAAAGTTGGAGAATTTCCTTTATAATGCAAACTCCAACTTTGACTTTTTATTATTATTATTATTATTTATGAATTACGTTTATTTCTATTATTGTAAAGACTATCTTATTTTTTTAAATAGTTATTATTATTAAATTTATTGCAAAATAATTATTACATCTATTGTCATTATCATTAAATTCTTTTTAAATAAATTTAGTAATCTTTTTCTTATCTTTAT
>JANIHZ010000009.1:34785025-34805436 GCA_027478365.1 Erythroxylum rufum | reverse complement strand
GTTAGCGTATCCAGTACACAAGGCTTTTCGCTTTGCAGAAATTTAAGAAGAGAGTCATAATATACGCAATCTTTCTTTTATATTTTTATGTATATTTTAATTATAATACAATTAAACTATTAATATTAACGTATCCAGTGCATAAGACTTTTCACTTTACGGAGATTTAAGAAGAGAGTTATAATGTACGCAGCTTTTTTTTTTGTATTTTTACAAAGAGGTTGCTTTTGTAACTTAAACATGTGAACTTATATTGTAATTAAACTATTGATATCACAAAATAAAATATATTTTGTTATCATCACTTTCATCTGATTCAATAAATGTTTTATCTACATTTTATCTATTTCCATAATTATTTTGGTAATCTTAGTTACTTGCTCGAGGGTTAATCGTATAAAGTCATGATATTAGGAGTTACCTTGAAAATCATTGTAAAGAAGGTATAATTGTAGAGTTGTTGTATGGTTGTTAGACAAGGTTAGGTGTTTGATTGAAAGTCTAATAGGTGTTGGAAAGTGGGTTGGATCTGCTTTGATTGGTGAAGTGCGAATGAAGTATGTGTAAGACTTGGAACATATTATATTGGAACTAGTGATTATGTTGTAAACAGCAAAAAATTGATAGTAGTTGTAGAAATGAACTTGTTGGACTCACATCAAGCAATTCAATGTGCTTAAGACCGCACCTCACGTCAGAAGACACGCACCTTTCATGTCTTCGATGGACACAACTTCTCATGGATTTATGCTAAACCACACCTTGACCATACAGTTAGAAACAGAGTTTTTAACTTGGATATTGTCGTTAAAAACATTTGTTTTTCATTATAATAAATGTTCCAAAAATCCTATTGGACCGTGAATTTGTAAAAAAAAGGTAAAAGAGAGGACCTTAAAGATTGTACTATTCAGAATTAGAATTCCAAGTTTTGGTTGCTGCTCCCTAACCAAGTATAAGCATCAGGTAAACACATAGCAGTACAGCTTTTCAACAAAGGTTTTGTGTCGATGATGACATAAATATTTATGATGGTTTGTCAATAGTATGAAAGTCTAAATAATTTTAGAAGACCAACAAGAGCCACCTCTGACCAACGTACGCATAACCCTTCATGTTGTGTCGTGGATAAGAAGACGAACCTCTTATTCTTTCCCGGGATCTTTTAATTTTACCATGTACTCGTCTGTTTTCTTTCACTGGTTTCATGTCTGCTGTCCACTTGTAAGTTATTCAAAGCATTAAATAGTGGGAAAGAACCAATCTTTGGACCAGTTTTGAAAAGCCTGTGACTGTCCAGACGCTTTAAAGAGAAGCCGCTAATTTACGTCCACTTCTAGCTTCCCCTTCTGCTCCTTCTCTGCCGTATTGTCTCTGAGATTTTTCAGCTTCTCCGGAATTCTTTGTTCCCCGTTACAGGACCCCTTGTCTTCCTCTTTTTACCTGTCACGATTAACGTAAATGTTCATTCAATGTCCCTGAGCTTTCACTACACGGGTTTGCGTGATTCGGCCGTATGAAACTTTAGAGCGAGTCCTTTTGGTGTTTTCTTTCTTTCTTTGCCTTGGAAGACAGACCATTGTTTTGGTTCTTATTCCTGTTCTTTCGTCTTAATGTCCTGACATTGTCTCCTCCCCCGCTGCCTGTTGTTTCAGTTTTTGCCTTCTCTACTTGTTATCGTGGCCTTTATTTTTCCTTTCTTTATATATCCATTCTCCTCTGTAACTTTCTGTATCTGGATTCATGTCCTATTACACGAACTCTTGTTCTACCTCCGATGTCAAATTCATCTGATTGGTGTTCTTTGTAACCACGCGTCGTGTACTCGTGATTCGTCCTAGACTCCAAGTACGCGTATTGGCTTTGTGTTTTATCGTCAATTCTCTTGTGTTCTCCTCTGCTGGAGAAACAAAGAATATACTGAACTTGTCAAATTCGGGATAAGATACTAATTTCTCTGTTATCCACAAAAGTTTTCTTCTTACCTATCAATTTCACTCTTTCTTCCAAAATCTTCAAACAATACAGTGCCGAAGGCAAATCGGGCTTGGTTGGCTTGATGAGTTTTAAAGAAATGGAGAAGAAGACAGATGTAAGTTCTCCTGTTGGGGTGCTTGAAGATTACTTTAGAAGCGAAGATTCTGAAAATTGGTCGTCCAAGGAACCAACATCGGATATTGATACACAGAAAGATCCAAAACCCACTTCGCTTTGGCGTGGATTCGTCCAATTACTAAGAAGCAAATCAAAGAAATCAGTAGCTACGTCGCATCCGCTTAATGCTTTCAAGCTCTCTGTGAGAAGAAGTCGTAGTATGAGAGAAGCCTTTGGTATGATACCAAATCTTTTCCTGAATACCAATGGCGACAGTTTAAAGGCTCCCAGAAAGAGTTTTACTCTCCCAGAGCTGGAATCTGCAACTAACAATTTCAGCCAAGGTTTGTATTAATTCCTTGTTTCTTGCTTGATTGAAATTATCGACTAATTTCAATAATAGAACTCTAAAGTTATGATGGGAAGAGCTGAAGTAGAATGTAAAATCATTTCTGTGTAGGAAATTTGATTGGAAAAGGTGGGTATGCTGAGGTTTATAAGGGATACCTGCAAAGTGGGAAGCTTGTAGCTGTAAAAAGGTTAACACGAGGAACAACTGATGAAAAAGTGGGGGACTTCCTATCTGAGGTGGGGATTATGGCCCATGTAACTCACCGTAATACAATTAAGTTGATTGGATATGGGATCGACGGAGGAATGCACATTGTTCTTGAATATCTGCCTCGTGGGAGCTTAGCTTCCCTGCTTTATGGTCGGTTTGTTGCTTTTTGGGTTGTCTTTTCTTGAGATGTGAAGGTGTCTATTTCAATCAAATCCCATTTGTTTTAACTGACAAGTGTCCAGTTATACAGGTTCCAAAGAGACATTAAATTGGAGTATCAGGTATAAGATTGCTTTGGGGACTGCTCAGGGTTTACTGTATCTTCATGAAGGTTGCCAGAGAAGAATAATACACAGGGACATCAAGGCTGCAAATATCTTGCTTACTGAGGACTTTGAGCCTAAGGTATCCTTAATCATGCCAACCAAAGCTCTTCCTTTTAATAGATTAAACGTAAATTGCTTCTTTTTGATTCCTTTCTTGATAGATGTTATCCTCTTCTGTTCAATATGGCTCTGAGTCAGAGCAGATTCATTACTTTTATCAGTAGATATTGACAGAGATGTGTCACAGATTTGTGATTTTGGGCTGGCGAAGTGGCTACCGGAGCATTGGACTCACCATACTGTTTCCAAGTTTGAAGGCACATTCGGGTTTGTATAATTACCTGGGACTAACCCGTTCTCTGTTTTTTATGTATCTGAGGTTAATCATTTAGTTCTCTCTGTCAGCTATCTTGCTCCCGAATATTTGATGCATGGAATAGTTGATCAAAAAACTGATGTTTTTGCCTTTGGAGTACTGCTACTGGAACTAGTCACCGGACGCCGAGCTCTGGATTATTCACAGCAAAGTCTTGTCTTGTGGGTATGATTAGTACAATAATATGATTACTCCCAAAAAAAAAGAATGCTTACTAATGTCCTGTGGATTAGGCTCTAAACTCAGGTTTTGAACTTGTCAGGCAAAGCCCTTACTAAAGAAGAACGAGATTATGGAACTTGTTGATCCTACTCTCGCCAAGGACTACGATGCTCGGCAATTGAATCTTGTACTGTTGACTGCTTCTTTATGCATACAACGGTCTTCCATCCGACGACCGCAAATGACTCAGGTACAGAAAAGAAACTTTGGTACCCAATTTCATAGCCTAGTTATTAGAGATGATGTTATGTGCGAGGAGGAACTTGTTCTGAGCAGTGTGGTTGATTTCATTTGCATTTGGAACCTAATGACAGGTTACTGAGATTCTGAATGGCAATCTAAGTTCCTTGAAGACGATGAAGAAAGGCAAAATATCATTCTTCCGAAAAGCTTTAGAAGAAGACATCCTTCTTGCAGGACAATACAAATCACTCAAAAAGAACTAAACTTGTATCAATTTGGCTCAAACTGATTGGTGGATTTGGATTCCAAGAACAACCATCTAAGCTGCAGTTGCTCCGTGCAGCTGGCTGTTAGTAAACCGGTTTGGTAATCAACTCTGCGTTGGTTAAGCTAAACTCACAGTATGATGCAAGTGTCTAATTAAAAGTTAGCATAAAGGACATGGATGATACTCTGCCAATACATGCTGCAAAAAGTGGGAATGCAGATAAAAGGAACAACTGGGTATATAAGTTTTTTTTTAATTATATTCCACCGCCATCACTCTTCGGGTGCACACCGGCTAAATAAGCTTTAGAAGCATGGTGTTCATCAAAGAGTGTATGTATATATATACATGTATTCCTGTTACAGAAGAGTTTGGTATTCTTCCAGCACACCACCACACCTGAACGAAGAACTACATGAAGGAAGGAAGGAAGGAAGCTAAGGACGAGTGTTTTGGGCAATCCTATGGTGATTCCTCCACTGAAAGGCCTAATCTGCCGCCTCCCTCAACTGAATTAGCAGTGGAAGCAATAGCTAGGTAGGAATTTGTATGAAAGCTCAGAGATGATTATGTAGAAGAATTAACGTACAGTGTAAAAATGTTGCAGACATTCCAAGGCCATCACTGACTTATTAATTAATTAATACCATTGTTAATTTGATAATGAACATATATATATATATATACTTTAATCATCCTAGGATTGAAAGACCTCGGCCTATAAACAGTGTTGTAATGAACTATCTTATACTTCTATTTGGGCCTGTTATCTGTCAGGGTTGACTAAATCATCTCATATTAAAAAGTCCATAAAATATTTGTAATTGCATAATAAAATTGGTATAAGATTTCAGTTTTAAAATATTAAAGAGTGACTTATTGGCCAAGTTCCAGCCAATAGCAAATTGAAAATGAAAAGACGAGAAAAGAAAAGAACAGAAGATTTTACAGCAAGTAAACAGAGAGAGAGAGAGAGAGAGGGATGGAAACCAGAGAAAAGATAATTAAAAGAGCCAAGTACGGAGAAAGAAACTGCTGCCACTACACACAGCTACTCCAAAGATAAGCTTCAACTCTCTTCCCGATTCAAAACTAACTGAAACCGAACCTTCGGATTTCGGCCTCTTTCGGACTGCGATCGAGTGTCATTGGATGTTATATCCGATCGTCGACGGCGATCGGCGATGCTCGGCGGCCGATGCAGGAGGTCGGCGGTTGCGGGGGTCGAGAAGAGGCCTCGTGTTGTAAGTCGCGGCCGGTTGTTTTTCTTCTTGTTGCTGTAGTTGTGGTTGATGGGAGTTTAGGAGAAGAAGGTTGATAAATGAAAAAAGGAAAGAGCAGAAATAACGGCTTGTTGCCGAATTCACTGAGGATTATATCTTCTTGCCTTAAAACCGTCTCCACTAATGCTTCCACCACGGTTCGCTCCGCGAGTGCCTCCGTTGCTTCTTCCATTTCCACTTCTACTGAGGATCGTAAAGATCAGGTTCTTTTTCGTCATTTCTTTTTTCATTTTCTGAAATTTTGGTTTGCCTCAAATTAGCTACCTAGAAGTTGGATTATAGTGTGAGGTTAGTTTTCTTCCAGAGGCTTGAGTTGTGTGGTGAAAGAATGAATGGGAATATTTGCTTATGCTATCATTTATTTTGTACATCAGTTGCTCGTTGTTTCGAGTGCTATCCTGTGATTGGCCGGAAATCTTATTAATTGCTCACCCTTTTGGGCTTTTTTGTCTAGTTTGAATGATGTTGGTCTGGAAATGACACTGTCTCTGCTCGAGTGCTTGTGATGTTTTGCTTAGGTTTAAGAAGTTTGAACTAGCGCCTTAATATAGTAGAACGTTATTTCAAGTGAGAGCTTGTTAGTCAGGCTTCTTAATTAGTCGACACTGGGGTAGTCCTCTGCTACTGTTTATGAATTGGAAGCATTTTGTTCTGTTTTTATAGTTCTCATTTTTAGGAAAACATTCACATGCTAGTGCTACCTCTATGCAAACAAATTGTTGATTCTAATGTATTTTCTGAATCATGAACCTTTATATTTGTGGAACATGGGGGTTCTAGGTCCTGCGGTTTTTAATCTGCTTCTGCATTTTCATTGTTCTGTAAGTTTTTGTTTATCTGGATCTAGATTTGAGAGTTTATTGGTGAACAGGTAACATGGGCTGGGTTTGACAAACTGGATTTAAGTTCATCTGTTTGGAAGCATGTTCTCCTCCTTGGTTATCAGAATGGATTTCAAGTGCTTGATGTGGAGGATGCATCCAATTTCATGGAATTGGTTTCAAAGCGTGATGGTCCAGTTTCATTTTTACAGATGCAACCCCTCCCTTATAAGTCTGATGGACATGAAGGATTCATATCTTTGCATCCTTTACTATTGGTTGTTGCGGGGGATGATACAAATGGCTTAAACTTTGATCAAAATCTTAGTCATCAAAGTGGATTGGGAAGAGATAGTAATATTGACTCTCAGTTAGGAAGCATGGTTAATTCACCTACTTCTGTTCGATTTTACTCTCTTCGCTCACACTGTTATGTGCATGTCCTAAGATTCCGCTCAGCTGTGCTTTTGGTTAGATGCAGTCCTCACATTGTAGCTGTGGGTCTGGCGACTCAAGTAATTGACTGCTTGTACAGATACTTTACTTTCGTTGAATTATGCGCTCAATTTTTTGTGAGCTACACTATTTTGAAATTGAGTTCTACATGAAATGTTTATTTTCTGGCTGGTATTATTGAACTTTGAATTTCACATTGACTCAAATATAACTATGGATTTCTCTCTCTTTCATAAATACTTTCTACCGTTTGCCTTCGTATTGAATTTTTAATTTTCAAATGGATGAATTTTCTGTTTTGGATTATCAGTTTGACAGAAGTCTTATTTCTTAGCATTAAAAAACTTTGCTACATGCAGAACTGCTACATCTAGAAGATGAAAGTTTAATGTCTATCCATTTGAAGATTATGGAATTACCATAGATGCTATACTCATATTCTTAACATTTGATGACAGATATATTGCATTGATGCTGTCACACTTGAGAATAAATTCAGTGTTCTTACATATCCTGTTCCCCATTTGGCTGGGCAAGGAACAACTGGAGTTAATGTAGGTTATGGTCCAATGACAGTGGGTCCTAGGTGGTTAGCTTATGCCTCAAATGGTCCATGTCTGTCAAACACTAGCCGCTTAAGTCCACAAAACTTTTCTTCTTCTCCAAGTGTGAGTCCATCAACATCGCCTGGTGGCAGCAGTCTGGTAGCTCGTTACGCAGTGGAGTCTAGTAAGCAGTTGGCTGCTGGAATCATTAATCTGGGGGACATGGGATACAGAACTTTTTCAAAATATTGTCAAGAATTGCTTCCTGACGGATCTAATTCCCCGGTGTCGTCAAGTTCTGGCTGGAAAGTTGGCAGACTTCCTGGGACGGACATGGATAATGCTGGGGTGGTAAGGTTTCTCTTTTTAACTCTTCAAATCGTTAAAAGACTGCGTCACGTTAATCTGATTATAGCTGGTTGAGTTATTTACCGATCCTTTTTTCTTTGTCCCATGTTATTTACTTACTTATATGGGCACATATCTGACATAATTAAAAGTTGATAGTTACAATTCTGTATAGCATAGATGGTAGTGGTGATAATTTGATGACAGCACTTTATTTCATTCAAATGCTGGACCTGTGGCTTCATCCAAAGGTTTTGATGGGATCTCATGATAAGAAGGTTTTGTATGTTCTGGATGAATTCATTGAATGCTGTATTGGTTTGCCTTATACTCTTCATACTTTGAATTGAATTTCTGACCAACTTAAAATTTTAACCTTTTAAATAAAAACCAATTTCTTGGCCTATATTTGTTCCGATGATCTAATAATACCAATGGCCGTACAGTTCCATTTCATATTTTAGACAGAAGGCCCCTTTTTTCAAACAAATTCAATGTTGAATGGATGTAAAAATACAGGAAATCCTCTAACAAATCCAAATATGTTGTCTTGCATAGATTATGGATTAGAAGTTTAACGTTTCCTAATTAAAATCATTCCAAATAAGCTTTTGGCCAAATGGTAATATATGTTAGTCTCTGGTTGTTTTTAAAAAATTTTCTGTTGAAGCAATGTTAGCAAGAAGATGTCAATACTCAAATATTTGTTATTATGCATTTCTGGTCATTTTAGGCCTTCTTCTCCTATCAAAATTTGGTATCTTTTTCTCATTCTATCTTGATTTATTGCTTGGAACAAATCGTCGATTGTAGGTTGTTGTCAAGGATTTTGTGTCCCGAGCTGTCATTTCCCAATTCAAGGCTCACACCAGTCCCATATCTGCACTATGTTTTGACCCCAGTGGAACACTTTTGGTTACAGCTTCAGTTTATGGGAATAACATAAATATATTCCGAATTATGCCATCTCGCGTACAAAGTGGACGCAATGTTGAAAACTATGACTGGGATGCTTCCTATGTGCATCTTTATAGACTGCATCGTGGAATAACATCAGCTGTAAGCATGGAATTTACGTATTACCAGTTTTCTTCTTTAGCATTCTATATTTTTTATTCTGACTTTTGTACATGTTTTTATTTTATCTGATAGCTGATTCAGGACATATGCTTTAGTCACTACAGTCAGTGGATTGGTATTGTTTCATCTAAAGGAACCTGCCATGTTTTCGTATTATCTCCTTTTGGTGGTGATGCTGGATTCCAGTCATTTAATTCAATGGGTGAAGAGCCCTCTCTATTTCCAGTTCCATCTTTGCCGTGGTGGTCTACTTCATCTTACGCAATCACTCACTGTCCTTTGCCACCTTCACCTTCACCTGCACCTCCACCTCCAGTTTCACTTTCAGTTGTTAGCAGGATAAAGTACAGTAGTTTTGGATGGCTTAATATTGTTGGCAATGCCACTGGAAGTGCTACAGGCAAGGTTTTCGTCCCATCTGGAGCAGTTGCTGCCATGTTTCATAATTCTGTATCCCAAAACAATCTTCATGTTAATTCAAGGGTCAAAGCTTTAGAGTATTTGTTAGTTTACACCCCATCAGGTCATGTAGTTCAACATGAGCTTCTTCCTTCAGTTGGGCCAGAACCAGTTGAAGGTTCAAGAGTCCGGTCATCTTCATATGTGCATATTCAAGAGGATGACCTGAAGGTCAAAGTTGAACCTGTTCAATGGTGGGATGTGTGTAGAAGTTCAGATTGGCCAGAAAGAGAGGAATGCATGTTTGGCAGTACAAATGGACATGAAGCAGCTGAAATAAATCAAGATGATTTAGGCTGTGAAGATAATCTCAGCGTAGAATTCCTGGATGTCAATTATGATGTCAGTGAAAAGAAGACACGAAAAGCTTGCTCTGTAAAGTCCCATGATGGATTCCATTGCTATCTATCTAATGCAGAGGTACAGATTAGCTCCGGGAGGTTGCCAATATGGCAAAAATCTAAGGTACTTACTCAAGGTGCAATGTATATTAGTTATATAATTTATGTGCTTTAGTTTTTTGACTGTGATTTATGTTCTTCATTGGTCTAGATAAGTTTCTATGTGATGGATTTGCCGTGGATTGACAGTGATGGTGATGGAGAATCGGAAATTGAAAAGGTTCCAGCCCATGAAATTGAAATAAAGCAGAAGCAGTTATTGCCAGTTTTTGACCATTTTCATAATCTCAAAACAGGCTTGCTTGAAAGGTGACAAAACTGCCATCTTTCGAACTGCTGTGATCTGAGATTATTTATTGTGAAATTTTGGAAATGAATAGGGTCTATTTTTACTGAAATTGAGGATAAATTTCTGGAATTGCTAATAAGTTACTGGAAACTTTTATTAAACTAAAATTTGGCTATTTGCTGCTTCATGATGTCCACAGATTATAATTGTCGTCACTTGAGTTTCTATTTTATTTAATTTTTAGTAACATATAAAAGTGTTTTCCTACTGCTCACTCTACTTATTCCCTACCTCTTCAGGTTGTACAAAACTCTAATTCAATATATTGTTGAACGAATAACATCATTGAATTCTTTTATTTCATGGCCTTGAAATGGATGTTGTGTGTGATCATGTGCTAGTTTGGTGAATAATTGGTTGCTAAATTTAGGTTTGGCATGGACAACCAATATTCTTACTTGTCTTTTTATTGTTACGCTTGCTGATTGCTTCTTGTGTATTATATCTAGAGGCATTTCGGGGCTAAATTGTGCTCATTCATCATCGGAGCTGTTCCAAGCTGAAGGCAAGCCAACACAGGAGACTATTATTTGTCACTCACAGCCAGCATCACTTAGCTCAACAGAAAGTTCAGAGTGTGGTAAGACAGACGTTTGTCTATGAATTACTTTGTTCTGTTTACTTATGATATAATTCTGTCAGTTCCTTTGTTTGATTTTACTTGAATTTTATTTGTGTTCGTCACTTTTGTTCAAAAAGACCACCAAGAGAAACTTGTACCTGTTCTCCCATTTCTCCACAGTTCTTGGTACAGCTCGTCATCAGTAGATATAGAATCCATCCTTATTATGCTCATCCTTTGGTTATTCCATATGACAATTAGGGCCCAGTAAATAGAATTTTCTCTTTTGTTTCCTTCCGTTAGTTCCTCAGTACATATTAATGCTTATCTACCTTATTCTGGTACTGTTCTTTCCTAAAATCTATAATTTGTTTATTAATAGGTTCATCAAGAAGAATTGAACATCTGCTTGATTTGGATCAAATAAATTGTGAGAAACCTTGCATACCAGCTTGCCAGACTATGAATGGCCACTACCAGGAAACAAAAGGGGTTATGGTTGTCGAGTCAAATACCTTGAATCAGAATTCATTCAGTTTCTTTTCTTCCCGACTTCAGCACCCAAAGAACATGAATGCTGACAATGCAAACTGTATCGAGATTGGGTTGCCAGGATCAGACAGCTACTTGCCACCTGGTGGAAGAACTTTGCCTGGAGAATCTCCAATCTCGAACATACATAGCAATAATGGTGTCTCAATGTTAGTGGCTGATAACTATGGAAGAGATGCCAATGTCCCCACGGTGGAACCAGAGAACGCTGTAAACCTTGGGCTCTATTTTAGGGAGGGCCACTGTAAGGCAGGGGACCTTGGTGGATGCCGCAAGTCGACTGAGGTTATATCTGATGATGTGGACGGCAGCATTAGCTATTGTGAGAAAGAGAAACCTGAAGAAGAGGGGGAAAGTAATGAGTTTCTTGGTGGTGTGTTTCCCTTCTCTGATGAAGGTAGAAATCTGATGAATACTTGTGCTAAAAATTTTTCCCATTTAACCTAGTTGTTGGAATTCTTCTGATACCAATACTTGTGCATGCGTGAGTTTTTGGCAGTTTGATCTTCAACATTACAAATGAAACTGTAAACTTTTGGAACTCACCACTCGTCAACATCAAAAGGGTGTGGGGCGCTGGATATATATTCCTGATGATTTAGAGCAAAGGACGACATAAAAGGATGTCAACTGAGTGGAAAATGTAGTGTTGCTGTTGTATGCCAACTTCTCTTCCGCTTTCTCTCTCTCTCTCTCTCAATCATGTACATTTTGTAGATAGAAGAAGTTAACTGTGGGGCAGCATGTGAAGATTAAAACTAGAATGGACTCAGATTTGCATCCCATCCTGAAACTCTGTTAATCTGTCTGTCTGTACAGGTGAAGTCAACTGAACGAGTACTTTCCAAGTTGTATAACATTATTTGTCTGGTTTTCCGAGGTAAGGGAAAAGGAAAAAAGGAAAAGAAAAAAATTGGAATATGAAACAGAGTTCATATTGTGCCATAGCTCGTGAGTCGTGTCTAGTTGCTTGAATGTGTAAATCTGTTTCTATATCTTATTTGCCATTTCCTTTTGATATCTTGCCTTTCGTTCAAATACATGCGTAAGAAAGGCAGGCGGAATGGGAGCGGGACACCATATTCGATCGAAGGCTAAACTAATGCGTAGTTTTTTCTTTGCGTGCTGCTTAATGCTTACGTTAATGCAAAGAACTTGGAATGTGGTTAATGCTGAAATCAGTTGTCAGTTGGCATAAAGTTGGTGAGTACTAACGTCAGAAACACATTCTTGAGTCTTGCCTAACCTTTCCTAGTCGCAGGCAACCTTATCTAATCTGAAATGCTTTTGACATTGTCATTTCTTTACATCATCTGATTGCAGATTGTCTTTGGTGAGTGGGGATGTGGTGTTTTTATCAGTGCCTGGGCTTACGGGAGTGGATTAGTCGCCAAAACCAATACGTTTCACGTAGTGTTGGCAATGGGCTATTATAAGTCCTACGAGAATCAATTAATTGTCATTCATATGTGATCTTTGTGAATTTTTATAATTGAAATCTAAAAGAAGTGTTCGTTTTTTAAAAATTAAAAATTAGAAAAAAAAATAAAAGTTAAAAAGTTAAATGATCTTAAGTTCATTTTGTATTAAAGTAAATGAAATATGGTGTATGTTATATAAATGAGAATATTTAACTAATTATGAATGTAAACAATCATAAATTAAAATTAAAATTCTATTTAATAAAAAAATAAAATTTGAAGTGTTTAATTTTTTTTAAAGCTTTGACTAATATTTTGGCTGTATGTTTTTCAAAATATAGATAGTCTCTCAGAAATTGTTAGATGTGAATCGTATATTTATACAAAATCATTATAGATAACAAGTTTAACGCACCTGGACCATTGCAAACCGGCCTTAATATATATAAAAAAGCGTGGGATAATGTTCCAATTAGGGTAATAGATGTCAAATTTTCGCTGAGAATAACTTTTGATATGAGGTTTAGAATTGTCTCAATAAATGTTCCAAAGATAAACAACTTTAAAAACATAATTAAGATAGAATTGTCTTGATTGATTACAATTTTATTAATTTATAATGATTTCAATATATATTCATTTTAATAAATTTTATACATTACCTCAAAAATAATCTTATTTCTATACTTATTAATTTTAGTAAATAATTTTATATTTATTTATTTTATGGTTTTCTACTAAGTCGATTCCAAATTTTTTTAAAAAATGTATAAATTGCAACACCAAAATCAAGCTTAACTTGAATTGGTCATTGCGGCCATGATTTGTTATGCCAGATAAATATACAAGGATAAATATAATTTATAGGGATGGCAGAAGGGCTCGAGCCTGGCTCGGCCTAGCCCAACCCGAAGTCAACAGGTCAAGCCCGAATAAACGATGTTGTTTTGTCTTTTCTAAAAAATAATTATGTGTGCCTGGACCAGACTAGGCCGCCTAAGGGCTAGGTCGGGTAGCCTCGGGTTGCCATCCCTAATAATTTATTAGATTAGATAAACATTGGAGTTTGTTAGAGTTTTTCTTAGAATATAATTCCCTTAAACTTGGGCTTAGGTTGGCAGCCTTAAGCTGCCATTCCTAATAGTTTATTAGACTGGATAAACATAAAAGTTTGTGTAACAGTCCAGACTATCCGCCCATAGATATTGTCCGCTTTAGGCCTAGCCTGCACGGTTTTGACTTAAAGAATCCTCTCCATGACACATTTCATTCATCTAAACCATGTTTCATGCATATACAAGTATGGAGAACAACATATCTTAATACCAAACTCAAAATCATAATATAGAGAGAGATGAAACAAAATTTATCTAAACCTTCCCTTGATGATATATTCAAATCCTTTGAGATTTTCTCAAATCTAATGATAGATTTGAGTTCCTTGACCCCAAATTAGCTTAGAACACCTTGATTGAGGTTGAAAAATCAAAAGGATGGTAAAATTTTAGGTGTTGGCCGAAACCCTCTTCTCCTCCTCTGTTCTCCTTTCTTCTTCTTTCTTTTAATTAACACTAAGTGTTTTAATGTTCAATTAATGGGTTTGCACGGTCACACACATGAAGAAGGGTCTAGAATTTGACTCTTCTTTGACCAAACATGGTGAATTTACCTTTTTGCCCTTAGTTTGAATGAAATTACCATTATACCCTCAAAACTTTTCCTAAATTTGCAATTAAGCCCAAAATTTGGGAATCACCAAAACTTTTATTTTCATTTTAGTTCTTGAACTTTTGAAAATTATAATTAGGTCCCTTAACTTTATAAAATTACCAATCGGTCTCCAAGAATTGAAAAATTACATTTAAGTCCTTTAACTTTTAAAAATTTGCTAATAACCCCTTATGTACATCAACTTTTTCAATTAAACTTTCTAAATGTCCAATAAGTCTTTAAATTATGTCTAATCACCTCTAAGGCATTAGAACACATTTAACTTAGCCTCTATAGTCAAATCCATCCAATGGACTCAGTTTTACTCACTTAGAAGCTTATATGTCGTAAATCTCCAAGATTTTGCATACCGATGAACTCTAAGTTCATGTACAGGCATATAACATTATAAATCACTGGCATATATATCCAAAAGGATTTAAATACATCTTTGAACTCATATACAATCATATATATATATCAATATACAGTAGCATCTCCAAATATAAAACAATACAAAATGACCCAAAGAATCCGGTGTTACAAGTCCTCCTCCCCCCCCTCAAAAGAGTTTCGTCCTCGAAAATCCTAAGTCGAGGACACAAATAAATGGGGGTATTGACGTCTCATAATATCCTTAAGTTCCCATGTCATCTCCTCAACCATCAAGCTAACCTAACCTTATGTGCAATGTTTACATCCTTTTCTTCCTAATGTTCCTTCATGATCAAGCTGTCTTCTTTTAATCATAACTCTCTAAAAAAAATTCCAAATCCCATGATTCTTGTACCCCACAAAACTAGAGTTCCATTAGTCTTATTATATCTAAAAATTACTCAAACAACATCTCCTTTTAAAATATAATCTCCATCCAAATTATGTCCTGTTTCTGGTTAGAAATAGACTGGCAACCAATACTCAAACATCAATAAATCATTATCAATATATATTCTAACAAAACCATTTCACAGAAGCATTAATAAGACATAAATAATCATTTTTCATGTTTTATACTTTCACTAATTCGGATTCTAAGGTCCTTAAAAATTAGGAAATAATACAAGTTTCCTGCACAGGGGTCTATCACAGGTAGTAATAGGGAAACAAGAATAACTCGAACAACTCGAACTATAGTCATTATTTTATCAATCCACTTTCACAGAGGTCAAGTTAAGACCTATATCTAAAAATTTCATTATGTGAGTTTCTTCAAATTCGTGCTCTAAGGATATGAAAAATAAATTGAAATAGAAAGATCAAATTGAAACCATAATTTCAACTTACCTTGATAACTTCTTTCCTTCTATTGGTCTATATGTTACTATTCTATTGGTCCATGTGTCACTTACTTTAGGTTCCACATGTCACTCATTTTAAGCCTGTATATGTCACTACTTGTATCAGAGCTGGTTTCCGAACCGTTGTGCTAGCTAGGCTGTTACAATGGTATCAGAGCATAGTTTTTATATTTTCAAAAGTGTTACTTCCGTTTTTAAAAAGTTCATGAGCCTTAGGAGTCGAGTCTGGGTGTCAAAAGTCTTTAATCGAGAAGTTGAGTCTCGGATTGTTAAGTTGACATCCTTAACGGTCAAATGATTTCGACCTCGGTGGGAGTACTTGTCGACATTCCTTAGGGTATTTAGGATATCGGATAAACTAGGCTTAGTTTGATCTATTTTATTAAACGATGTCTTTTTCTTTGATTTTATAGAGATAGCATTACCCCAATCTGTTTGATCAGTCAAGTAAAAATTTCGAGGACAAAATTTTTTTTAAGGGGGGAGAGTTGTGATATCCTGCCTTCTAAAATTGTTAAGAGAATAAACTATTTGAGTCACGTGAGTTTTTTCATTAAGAATTTATGAGGTGCATTTCATTTACACATATGAATCATGATTTAGAAAATATTGCAAGATAGTATATGCACTCAATTGACATATTTCCTGGTATGGAATGAAAATGAATGTGCATTCCCAATGTTTTGCAATTTGATTATAATTAGTGAATTGATGGATTATAATTAGTGAATTGGAAATATATTGTTACAATTGAATAATTGATGAGGTGATATGTGCGTTTAGCCTAAGAAAAATGTTAAAGAGCAATAGAATGGTAACATGTGGAGCAATAGAATGGTGACATATATAGCCTTACAAATGGTATCAGAGCTGGTTCCCAAACGGTTGTGCTAGCTAGACTGTTACAGTTTGTTAGAGTTTTTCTTAGAATAGAATTCTATGCAAACTGTTATTGTATCTCTATATTGCCTCCATACAAGAGACGAATGGACTTCAATTGGCTAGAATCTCTAATCATGTGATCAGATGCACCTACATCAATAATCCATATATTTTTCCTAAAAATTGTAGAAGAAGCATTTGCCTTACCCATAATTCTTGAATGAGCAATATTTGCCATAGACACTGACATTTCCTCTCATTTAAATTCCACTTCATCCATAGTTGTCACCATAGCCTTTCCAGCAACCTTTTTTCGTGGTTTTTTTTTTTTGTAAAATCCCACCAATTAAGATAGCAAATAATTTCATAATAATGTTGTTTTGAGTGACATGTTTCACCAAAATAATCACAAACAAAATTGTTAGACTTTCCAGTGGGTTGATTTTTGTGATTCTTTCCTGAGCCAGATGATGAGCCTTATTGGTTTTGATTAGCCAACAACACTAAGTGTTCAAGGATTGAGATCCTCGCATTGTTTGTCTTTGTTGAAACTCTCTCCTTACATATGCATATGTGCTTTTCAAGTCAAGTTTTGGGTCTTTGTATAAGATATCTTCCCAAATTTGATCAAATTCAGAGTCAAGTCCACTTAGGAAAATATGAACTCGGAGCCTAGCCATTGTTGAATGTAATTGGACTATTCCTTCAACAGTCCTTTCTTGAAAAGTTGACCTATGATCAATTTCCTAAAAAAAAAGCCACAATTTCATTGTAGTATGTTGATAATAGTCTATCATCTTGTCTAATTGAAAAATATTTTTGATTCAATTCAAATAGACGGGTTTCATCATATCTATTATAAAAAGTTTTTGACACCGTTTCCCATATTTCTTTAGCAATAGGAAGACAAATAAATCGTTGCATCAACGACGAACTCATTGAATCGATAAGCCAACTTTTCACTCTTTGATTTTCAGTTATCCATGTCTCAAAATTTTGGTCTTCAGGTGCAAGTTTTTTTGTTGCCCCAATGAGATTTCTAGCCGTATTGCATTCTCCTATTCGCATCTCTATAAAATGAGACCATAATGAGTAATTAGTCTCATGGAGTATAATACTTGATGGAAAAGCAAAATGGTCTTGTTGGATGATAATTGGTTATATTGGTGGGTTATTTGTTGTTGCGGGAATAAGAGATCCCCTAGAGTCCATTTGTTTGTTTTTAGTATAGTTTTCAAAGGCTTTGGTAGGTATACAATCGAAGGACTAACAATAGGAGGCTGAAACGCTGCGTTATTTTATGATTTTGAGTAAATGAAGATCACGCTCTTAAAAAATGAAGCAGAAAATAAGGTAAATAAAAATTGCAACCTATTCTTCTCTCATATGGAGGCAATATATAGAGATACAGTCACACTTTGAATAGGATTCTATTACGAGAAAAACTCTAAAAAACTCATATGTTTATGCAGTCTAACATATTATATTTATATTTATATTTATATATTTATCCACTATAACATATTATTTTTATTTTGGTATATTTATCCAGTTTAACAAATCATGTGGCAAATATTGCTCATTCAAGTATTGTGGGTAAGGCAAATGCTTCCTTTACAATTTTATGAAAATATCTGGATTATTGATACAGGTGCATTTTATCACATGATTAGAGATTCTAGCCCATTGCAGTCCATTTTTCTCTCTTATGGAGGCAATATATAGAGATGCAATTACACTTTGCATAGGATTCTATTATAAGAAAAAATCTTAACAAACTCCTATATTTATCCAACCTATCATATTATATTTATCCTTTTATGTTTATCCAATCTAACATATTATAATTATTCTTGTGTATTTATCCGGTCTAACAAATCACGTCCACAGTCAGACGTAAAGACACTAGGATTTAAGATGTGTTTTTGTTAATGGTAACTAATGTATAATATAACTCCATTTACAATTACATATAAACACTACTCAAATTAATTTTATACGTAGTATGTAGCAAAAGGTCTTGATTTATATCATATAGCTAATCGGCTGTTGTAGTTTATTAACATAATTATTTAAAGGTATTATTTATGTTACATATATGATAAATTTTATTAGAAATTATGATAAGATCATAATTAAGAGGTTCATATTGCATTTACATATTATCACTAAATTATTTATAGTCATTGTTTTATTGAGATATAAATAATTTAATTAGAGAATTAAAGGTAAATTAAAAGAATTTAATTAATATAATCCTAAATATGATTTAAGGTAATAATTTATATCCATTGTCAACATATTTAAGAACCAAATGGGTTATGCACAAAGAATAGTTTATGAGGGAAAATAATATTTTAATCAAGTTGAATTTAACTATAAAGTTATAGAAACTTTGGGATTAAATATGTGATATTTAATAAATTAGGAACAATATGAGATATTTTATTATATTTGGACTTAATTAGTATTTGATTATAATTATATATAATTCTAATTAAAGTTTGATTGAAATTATAATTTTATTCCAATTAAATTACTAAAGGATCCAAACTTTATTATAAATAGGCTTAGGTTCTAATGAAGTTAGCAATTCTTGCATGCCCTCTCTGTACCATTTGTAGAGTTCTCTCAATACATTTATGTGAATGCTATTAGAGGCTCGATACGTATGCAGTAATAGTGGCTATGGTGAGCCAAGTTCATAAATTATTTGAGAGAAATAATAAGAAATTGATCAAGTTTTATAATAAAGTATGAAATGTTATTCATATTTTATTATGTTTTATGTATTAATCATGTTATATAATTTAAGTGATCTTAACTTTCTAGAAATTAAATGAAAGAGTTCCATATTTATTTCATCATATCATGTCTTTTAATTCTATAATTTGATTAAAGTTGTTTGATTATTATTAATTAAAATTTGGAATTAAAATTAAGGCGTAAGCCTAAATTTGAATTAAATCTAACTATAACCATGAATCCCTAAACCAACCAATCAGATTTAATCTATTTTAACCCTATTTTTAAACAATGAAAATTTTAGATTTAAACATATTTAGAAACAAAGATTATGAAAGTCTTTGTAATGAGTTACTTCGTCCTCTTGAATTTATAAGAATTCAAAAGTACCCTTTCACTGGTGTCATGACGGTCGAAATAAAGGCGCAAGTGTTGCGGGATGTGGTGGAGGCTTTAGGTGTTTTGAGCTGTGACAGTTAGGTTGTTTTTTCGTCTTGAATGCGACGGGGAGTCACCGGTTGGAGAAAAGGATGACAATAGCAATAGATCAGATAGGGCTCGGGCTTGAACAAGCCGACATTAATACTGAGTTCAAGAGGGCCCAAGAAGGTCCGGTTCAGCTTATCACAAATTTTTTATTTTTTTAAATAATAAAACTACGTTTTTTTATTATCACTTACGCCCTGCCTAGTCTGATACTGGTCAATCAAGACCTCGTTTGTTGACTTTCGGCTTGGCAGGCTCTTAGCCCTTTGGCCAAGCCTAGTTGGAGATGGTGCATTACTGTTGTGTGAAGAAGCGACGATTATGACAGGCAACTAAAACCATGGAGAATAGAGGGGGCTTTTATTGAAGTTGTGACATAGTCTAAAGCTACTGCCTTTCATAGTCTAAAGCTACTACCTTGCTACTAAATAACAGTGGAAAGCCTAATAGAAATGGAGTCACGCTTAGACGAGAAGGGATGATGCCACTGATGCCATGGAGAAGTTTGGCAGGCGATGGCTTGAACTGCTGGTGATGTCACCTATAGGCAGCGACATCGGCTACTAACTTGAAGATGGCAGTGGGAAACAAAGGGAGGCAGCTAGAGTTTTAATGTTTTGGGGCTTAGGTTTTCCTCAAAGGAAGAAGGGGTTATTTGAACATGTAGTTAGACATGTTCTATGATAGAAATAAGGTATTTCTAACATAAAGTAAGCCTTGTTTGGAAACAAGGTTACTTGAACCTTAAAAGGAGAATAAAGATGTTTGGATATATGTTTAATTGTGATTTAAATGTAGAAAACAATAACTTATTTGTCTAATAGATTAAAGTAATACTAAAGGTGAATAAAGTTTTTCTAATGCCGCAATTTCTAATTCAACTTAGTTTCCAATTAATTAAGAAATTAATATCTAAATAATTTAATGTGAAATGTCTAAATTAAGACATTAATTTTAATATTTTTAAATATAGTTTTCTAGT
>JANIHZ010000009.1:34759278-34784925 GCA_027478365.1 Erythroxylum rufum | reverse complement strand
TAACCTTATAAACTTTGCTTGTTTGATCGATGACATGATTATGATTTAGAGCACTGTGAGGAGTTCAAACCATTGGTGTAATTAATTCTAAATATGATAATGAGGATTAAAAAGGATCTCTTTCAAACAAGCAAAGTTTCCGTAAAGAAGGAAAAAAGGGAGCCTCTAGTCATTAAATGTCAACCTCTAGCTAGCGAGGTCAAAGTGTGGTAACCTCATAAAGTCGTTATAGTGACTATGCAAATAAAGAAATACAATACGCATTAGGTAATTATAGTCTTTCAATATATGATATTAAGGGGTAACCCAAAGCGAGGGCAGTAGTAGTCCCTTCAAAGGTGAGAGGATAAGCAGCATGTTATTAAAAATGCATTCGCCCAAAGGTTATGATAAGAAGTGGAAAGATATATGCTTATAAGCAAGTAGAAATAGTAAGAAAGAAAAAAAGAAAAATTTGGTGAAGAGACTTTAGAAGAAAACATGAAATAGCCAACTAAGGGATTTCTATACTAGGAGGAAACCGTATAATTTTTTAAATTTATGATGCAAGGTGAGTATTCAATAGTAGAGCAACTAAAGAAAACCACAATTAGAATTTTTTTTATGAGTTAATCATGAGCATAGAACCCCAACAAAACATACATAAAAAAGTCTTAAATAAAGCATATTTTTCATCAAATATGACTCCCTATAGTATAAAGAAATGGTAGGGTAAATATATGTTATCAGTGGTAGATTACTTTGCTGTTTGTTGATTCTACTTGGTTCTCTCCATGTCCTGATTTTTTATCCCCTCTGTTTCTTTTTCCTCTCCTTTGAATCACTATTTTTGTTCCTGCTTTTCTGTTGCTTTTCTAAGCCTACAAGGTTCACTCCTACATTTAAGTGAGCTTAGAGGACCACTAAGTGTCTGTTTTCTTCTCCTTTCTAGGGGGAATTTTCAAGCCTATTTTAGCTTTTCAATTTTGGAATAACTTTTTAAATATTATGTTTCAATGTTAGTTTTTTTTGAAGTAAGCCATACGTTAGTATAGACTTTATATTCGATATACAAAACGCACAAGAAGGGAGGGGGTTGAATTGTGTATCTTTTTTTTTTTTCTTAAAATCCCCTTTTTGAAAACTTTTTTTGAAAACTTGCTTTTTCAGAACTATTGAATAAATGTATCTAGAAGTATTGCAATTTGCTTCTAAGTACTTGTACAAAGCAATAATAGTAAAAGCTGAGAGTTGAGAGTAAGAATCGACACAGCAGATTTATACTAGTTTACCCCAAACCGTGGGCTATATCTAGTCCTCAGAATCCTTTATGATATTTCACTATACTTCTAAAAAATACAAGTATTCTTTTCACCGAGCCTCTTCAGGTCTCTTACAACAAGTATTCTTTTCTCACTTAGCCTCTTTAGGCTATCAGCTTCTCTTCTTTCTACTAAAAGATGTTTCGAGCTTTCTTACAGACAATAGTAGCTCTAGAATTTAGCTCAATAATATTTCTAGCTTTAGAATCTCTAGCTCTTGTAAAATTCACTAACTTCTGTAGTCTTTGACTCCGACTCGTATTTATAGCCTTCGTCTTCAACCGCTTCTTGATAACTACTTCTTTCTTCTCGTTTCTTGATCTTTGAAGAATCAATTATTCAGTTGAGTTCTGTAACTAACTCAAACTGATTAATTATCCGATGTGGTATCGGGTTTTCGTCTTAGTTTCTTTCGTCTCATTTCTGCTTTTCGCTTCCGTCTCATTTTTGTTCCATCTCATTTCTATTGTCTCATTTCTGTTTTCCGCTTCCGTCTCATTTTTGCTTTCTGCTTCCGTCTTACTTTCTTCTTTTTATTATTATTTGGTCTTTATCAAAATTATTAATCGTAAAGTCATTCTAACTTAACAGTTTTCTGGTTTATTTATATCACCGTTTACAAACCCCATCTTGTCCTTAGCTCCTAAGTCCTAATGCAATACTCATGGATCGGCTCTATGATAGGTAGTTATTTCCATCAAGTAGTGAGGTAACCAAGATACACCCTGAGTTTTCGGATGCTGCGATGGAATAGGAGTCAAGCTTAGCGTCATTCTTGTGTGTGTTAATATCACTGTCATTCTCGTCGTTTTGAGACATGATGTGAGTAGTGTTAATGAATCAGGGTATATCCTACTCTGATACCATATCAAAATCATAAGAAACGACAGAACCAAGAAGATAGGAGAGAGAACTCTCAATTTTTCATTATGCAAAAAATACATTGTTCATAGTTTTATACAAGTGAAGAAGAGGAAAAAGATAAAAGGGAATCGTAACTAACTGTCCTTTCTATACAGGCTGTACATAATCTCTGTATTTTGTGTTGTTTTTATTGTGTAGCTGTATCATAGGTTCATTATTTTGGCATGTTCGGACACCCTGTGAGAACTATTGGTGTAATTTACATTGACGAACAAAATGAGTGACAAGTTTGGCAATGAAGACAATACTCGTTTTTGTTAGTTTCTGTAGAGGTAGATCTTATCCAAGCTGCTCTAACTTTATAAAAGGTGGTATATGACCACGGATGATAACGCGAATAAACAGTATCACATGTGTTACCTGAACTGAAAGCGTGAAAATTACTAGCTTTTTTCAATGTTTACATCTTTCTCAAAACGTTATCGTTCGAGGACACCTCCATGACAGCAGAGCATATGGCAGATCAGAAATTCACCTTTTTGCATGTGATGTGATGAGAAGTTATGCATGCATTGGTGTGAAAGTTGTATAGGCTAACAATAAATGTGTACTAAGGTTAGGTGTGCTCAAGCCTCAAGACAGTGATTTCTGGTAAATGTGGACCTCTGGTCCCTATTGACGTCTCAAAGGAATTGCAAGCCAGCGAGCCATAGAAACTTGCCAAAAACAAAGGCCAAACTTCCTGCTTAACATTTAGCCCATGGTCCTATCAGGTTCCTGGTCGCAGGTACAAATGGAAGAACATTGTCGTTATATTGGAAGCTAAAAAATAATAGTACAATTGAAAAGCTAGCTCATCTTTCTTCTCCTGAAATCATTTCTTGGCAATGAAGAAGTGGATTATGAGATAATGTGATTGGGAACAAGATGACCATCAACTGCTATAAATGGAATATCTTCTGCTACAACTCTTAAGTGGGAATGTTCGTCCGCTTTAATTCAGTATATATAGGTCCTAATATTTGCCCACCCAAATATCACGAAGGAATTATCAACATTACACGAGTCTCTCTCTTTTGTTTCTACTTTCCACATTTAATACCTAGAAGAATCAAACCCTTTTCAATAGTATAAGATGGTAATTCAATATCTATGCCCATGCATGCATAGGGTGGCACAATACTATACTGCTCTGTAGAACTTGGGAGTGCAAATTACCAAGCCCAATACGTCATAGTTTATGCCGTCAAGCCAATAAACATCTGATGCACGTGAAGGAATCATCATATATCCCGCGCCAAGGGGAAAGTTAGAATTGCCAACTTATTAAAAACGTAACTCGGAGACCAAGTTGCCTGAGAATTTGGGCACTTTTAGCTTAATCAGTAGGCAGAAAATGAATAGGACTAGGCTAATATGTGATGAGCAGAGTTTGTGCATAGACGGCGTATAGCTACTCGCATTCTTATTTGGTTGTCATTAATGATGTCAAATTCATGATGAATAGAGCTTGAGATTGTTCTCTTTTACATATCTTCAGGGAAGGAAATCAGTGCGCTGATTTCTTAGCAAAATATGGCTCTTCTTCGTTGCATAGTTGGCATATATGGGAGACTTCAATGTCGGGCCTTCATTAGTATTTACAAAATGATGCTTTCTCCGTCGTTTTTTTTTTAGACATTAATCCTCCTAGTCTTTACCCTTTTCACTGAAACAAAAAAAAAAAGATGGCGTATCGCTAGTATTGTGCTCATCAAGTATAAATATAGGGAGATTTGGCATGTTTAAGCACTGAAAACTTGGTTAAACAACGTATCATGAAGTACACTTTTTGTTGAAATTCCCTTTTAGGTATGATCCAATATGAATTGTACGTACAAGTGGAATGGATGCTGGTTTATATGCATGGTCGTGCCAATTATAACACCGATAGGGCAGCTGCGGAGTGAAAAAGACGGCACAAAAGGATGTATTGCTGGTTACGGAAGCATAAGGGTTTAGTGGTGATGATGGGGACATGCCCAAATACGCACTCACACATGATGATATGATAAGTTGGTGCCGTCACTATACGCTTCCCCATGCACCGTTTAACTCAGTGGACCCGCTGCTCAAGTACTCGTTTGGGTCAAGTGGTGAATAAGCAATTAAACCCCTTCAGATCACCTGTAGCTAAATACTCTATGCTCCTGTTCCCTTACATAGTGTATGATTGTTGTCTCTTTTAGTGGGTATAGATGATAAAATAAAATAAAATCTTATCTCTCTGCGTATTTAGTTACTGTTCTAAGTAATTTTTGTATTTAATTACTGTTTTAAGTAATTTTTGTTCACTCTTCGAATGACAAAAATAAAAATTTTTATCCAACTAGTGTTTCTTTAGGCCCAAGGAACAGAGAGCGTACTCGTAAAGATTTGGTAGAGTTTCTTACTTGGATATATATATATATTGTTCCTTCCTTTAGTAAGCTCCCTGTCACGTGATCTTCTTCCGAAGCTGATGATGTAACCCCTGCCACCTAGGCTCGGACAACCGTTTGCCACCGAACCTAAGTGCAATAAAGAAACCATAATAAAACAACTACAATAGCAAACAATTAATAAAAAACACCCAACGTTAGTGAGTTGCAGAGAACAGAGAGAAAACGCAGAGGATCATGTTTGGTTGCTCACTTCAGTGAAGGTGAAGCCAAGCCTTAGTCCGCAGCACAAAACCATGAAAAGGCCTTCTCTTTGAAATAAAAGTAAAAACACTCCCAGGAAGATTCAACAACAAGATTCAAAGCCACTTCGGTCCTTTCTTCTCTTCAAAGCCACTCTCTTTCGATCACATTTTTGTGTATCTTTTGATAACAACAGGATTGAAAGCCACCTCGGTCCTCCAATCCTCTTGCTTTCTTCTCTTCAAAGCCACTCTCTTTTGATCACATTTTTGTGTATCTTTTGATCTCACATCGAAGCCTCTCTTTTTGTTCTATTTAACCACGCTGAAGTCGCACTCTGCTTCACAACATCCAATGGCTAAGAAGCTGAGAGCTTTAGTACTCTGTTTTATTCTCGTTACTCTCCTTCTTATTCTTCAATGTAAAGTGGGTGTTCATGCAATTTTACATCCTGTTGATTTCTTGGCTCTACAGTCTATCCGCAAACGCTTAGACGACATGCCGGGCTCCAACTTCTTCGCTTCATGGGACTTCACTTCTGATCCTTGTAACTTCGCCGGAGTTTACTGTGACTCCGACAAGGTCATCGCCCTCAACTTGGGTGACCCAAGAGCCGGTTCTCCTGGAGTGATGGGCCGCCTCGACCCAGCCATAGGAAAGCTATCTGCTTTAGCTGAGTTCACTGTTGTACCCGGTCGGATCATCGGTTCTCTCCCACATTCTCTCTCACAATTAACCAACCTTCGGTTTCTCGCCATTAGTCGGAACTTCCTCTCCGGAGAGATTCCGACTAGTCTGGGTCAATTACATAATCTCCGTACTCTTGATCTCAGCTACAATCAGCTCACCGGAGTTATACCTACGTCCATTGGTACATTACCTGAACTCTCCAACCTTATTCTCTCCCATAATCGGCTCAACGGTTCAGTTCCATCATTTGTGTCCCAAACCTTAACCCGGCTCGATTTGAAGCACAACGATCTCTCCGGTTCACTTGAACCGGAATCCCTCCCTCCGTCGCTCCAGTTCCTATCTCTCTCCTGGAACCGGCTCAGTGGTCCAGTAGACAGGGTTCTTAACCGGCTTGATCAGTTAAACTATCTAGACCTGAGCCTGAACCAGTTCACGGGCTGCATTCCGGGTCAGGTCTTTACATTTCCGTTAACCAATCTTCAACTCCAAAGAAACGCATTTTTGGGACCGGTTCAACCGGCTAGTCAAGTGACGATCCCGACCGTTGATCTTAGCTACAACAGATTGTCGGGTCAAATATCGGCCATGTTCTCAACAGTTCAGAACTTGTACCTGAATAACAACCGGTTCACGGGTCGGGTTCCGGGCAGCTTAGTGGACCGTTTACTGGCGGCGAGTATACAGACACTGTATCTGCAGCATAATTATCTAACAGCTATTGAGATTGATCCGACGGCTGAGATTCCTTTGAGCAGCTCCCTGTGTTTACAGTATAACTGTATGGTCCCGCCCGTACAGACTCCTTGCCCGCTGAAAGCCGGAACCCAGAAGACAAGACCCACCGCCCAGTGTGACGAGTGGAGGGGGTAGCTATCATTTTTGTCATCTTAATTAAGTGCTGGGTTATTCTGTTTGATTCATTGATTAATTTATAATCAGAATGAAATTATGTATAAATCTTTTTCTAAGTGTTTATATTCTTATTAGTATTTGTCTTCCATGAATGATAATTAATAGTAGCCAAGGAGTAGTAGTGCTCTTCTTTATGTTTCCACGCGCATCTCAGTGAATTAAAATTAAACTCCACTATTTTACATGTTTGATTGGAAAAAGAAGGATTTCAAAACACCACTACTTGAAGGAGAAGCAAATGTTACTTGAAGCACCCTTGTTATTTAATACATTAGGCATATCCAAACCAAGCTTAATTGGATGAATGAATCTTCGGTAGAATCTACACTTTTACTTCTTGTGAGTGTAGTGCTATCAACATCAAAGACTTTTTAAGTTCAGGATAGTCGTCTTTACCTTATGAACGGGACCATTGAACCCACTCTGAAGGAAGATTTGACGGTGGAGTCAAAGCAGTTGAAGAATTCGAGATGAAGTGCTAACATCTGCAGATGACCTCTCAACCATCGCACTTCAGGAAGTGCGAAGACTTGATCGGGAGATGGGCTTGCATGGAAGTTTCCGGAGACTCAGACGATAGAGAACCTGTTATAGGGATGAAGCTTTTTGTTTTTTGTCTGTTGGCTTAGGGGTATTCCTCCACGTGTTCATCTGACGAGGAAATCCTGACTGTATTAGATTTATTTCTTTTCCTTAATCAAATTCCTTTTAATTTTAAAAATATTTTTTATTTTATACTTTTAAATTTTTTAGGAAAACATTTTTGCTCAAATTTTTTTTGTTAAAAATAACAACTAGAATGAACATCACAAGTAATCCAATCAAATATTGTTAACATGATAAATCAAATTATCTCTTAAATTTGGTTCGAATTAATTAAACTTGAACTAAATTAACAGGTTATGATGATAGTTTATTATTTTTAAGTTAGACTTAATTAGTTTATGTCAAATTTAAAAACTAGATTGAATTATTGTATCAAATATTAATATTTGACTGATTCATATATTTTGTTGTTATTTTAATTTATATTTAATTAATTCATATCAAATTTAAAAATTGGATTGAACCGTTGAATCAATAATATTTCATTGGTTAGTATGTATTATTCATACCACGAGATTTTCACTATTATTTTTAACCATAGTTCACGAGAAATGATTTTTTCCAAAATTTTGAGGATTTTTTAGATTTAAAAAACCTTTTTCAAATCTGAATTCACTTTGACCAAATATTTCTTTAAATCATTACTAATAAAAAACAATGAAACATTCTCCCTAATTATCGCAGGATGATAAATCATTTATTGATTTATTCAATTATCTCAGTATAGTTTATATTATATCTAATTATTACTAATTGAGCTACACTAAATAGAATAGGTCATAAGTAATCTCAAAATATAATAATTCCTATATGAGATACCTTAGTAATCTTAGTTCTAAGGTTTAATTATACAACCATTATAATAAGAAAATCTATAGACATATAAGTAATGATTGGGTTTAGTGAACTTATTATTTAATAAGTTCTTATATATTTGTTTAAATATCTCCACACTTTAACATATGATATCAATTACTTTCTTCATAAGAAGGAACATAATGTGTGTTAGTTTTAGACTATCATCAAGAATAATATATAAATGCAAATTAAATTTTATAATTATAATCTCGTTGTAATTTTAATTGTACAATAATTATTTTAAGTATTTAATCTTTAATAATAATAATCAAAATAATTAACCAAAATACATAAAATAAAGAGTGTCTTTATTGATTAAAATATTTCATACATTAACCTGTAATCAATTGACTGGCTACAAGGAAATAAGCTAATATAATGATTAGCTCAAGCATCCATATGAAATTTATAGTAATGTACGAGCATGTGGGAATGAAGGAAAAGTATAAGTAGAGGTGCAAATGAAGGCAACGAATGAGCAGATTTCAGTTACTTACTACGTTGTATATGTAAACTTGAGAATCATGATATCCTTCATGGATGTACCTCTGACTAGTTTGGATTCAAGAAGTAAAAGCATATTAACTAATGCTTATTTTCATAAAATAAGAAACTATGCAACAAGTGAAAGAGAAACAACTAGTCTTAAGAAAGTTATTGACATCTACAAACTCTAAAGTAGAAATAGGCTTATGGAAAAATTCTTCAGTAGGCATTAAGGATGCAACTTCTGAATGTTCAAATGTAATGTAAACGAATTTAAGAAAAGAAGTATGTTACTACCCACCTATAAGATACAGATAGGGAGAAGTAGCAGCAAATCCAAGTAAGCAAAACTATATTGATGTAATATAAATGTCTCTCACTCTTTAAGACAATAACTGATATAGTATACAATGACGCTAAAAGTAAAATGTTCAATTTATGGATGATCCACAAGCTAAAACCAATTAATTAAGATATGCTAATCAATAAACCTAGATTTGAAGGGCATTATAGGAGATAAAGGATACCAATTAGTATTAGACATACGGTTGAAAATGTGTTATCGTACAAAGAGAAAGCTCCCTGTATGTGTGTGTGTGAGTGAGAGAGAGAGAGAGAGAGAGATTGGAAATCATAACAAAGCCACAAATTTGATTAATAACTTCCAACACTGCAATGAGATTCTAATGATTCCAATGACTAATGGTTCGGTCTGATTTTACTGAGGTTGGGCGTCGTTGTTTGGATCCATGAGTTCAATTCACTTTAGTTAGGAAATACCTGCAAAAAATAAGAAGGCGAACTGGGGGTTGATCGCAGGCAGGCCCCTCCGATGCTTAAGTTAGTTCTTCTGTAATAGTTTTGGTGGCTTTGAATAGAGAGTATTAGGGTTCTTCTGTCATACCTGCGTCATGATGAGGTAGTGAACTTATATAGTGAATATCTGCCGAGCTTAGTTCATCATCTGGAAATGGGCCGATCGGCCCACATGCCATTCTAAGGTTAAGCTTGGGCCTAGCATGACCGACCCAACCAACTAAATTCCTTCCACCTCCTTTAATTGTCAGTTTTTCTCTGGAAGAATCATCTACGGTGTACATAACAAGTATCGTTAATGGTTAATACCTTAAAATGTGTATTGCATTTACCTTTCAAGAGGTTAAAAACTCTACATAACGTATCTCCATTTGTCTCAATAGTTATATGGTTTGACCTTAGTAAATGTCAAAAATAAAAATTTTTAGCATATAGTATATATTATGCTTGTGATATTTGTGAACAAGTATGCTTAAATATAATGGTTAATTATTGATCACTTATTACATGGATGATGATTAAAAATTTAGTAACTTTAAATTCCATAGGTAACCAAGAAAACAATGAAAGTTTGTATTTAAAAAGTAGTATCGATAATGACATCATATGAGAGCTCAGGATGTATGACAATGCTAAAAGCATATGGTTCACATTGGAAGCATGCTTTAATAGCACTTTAGCGACCAAATTGAGGTCACTCACTGTTATGTTTGATATCTACAAGAAATTCCAATTATTTAACGTAAACGTTAAACATGGTTAGTGAAATAAAGGACATTGGTCATATTTTGCTATATGAGTAGCAAGTGCAAACTATCATACGATTTTTACCTTAGAGTTAGGAGCACTTGAAAATGAACCTTAACTATAATGTAAATATCAAAAGGATGGAAGATTTTATGGGACACCTATTATTAGAAGAAAAACATCTTGAGGTTTCCAAGCCATCTATTGATATGTATATGGCTAAGTTAAGATCACAGGGAATTGAAAGTAAAAGGAGAAAGCACTATAGTGGTTTTAAGTGGAAAAGAGGAAAAAAAATGTTTCATAATTCTCAAGACCCTAAAATAGTTAAGGATAGTGAAGATAGGAAAGGAAAAGGTCCTCTTAAGAAGAAACTATAAAGAGACTGAAATGATATAATTGTGTCATAAAAAGTCACTTCACTCATGATTATTATAAGCCTAAGAAGTTATGACCATATGATACAAATGAGTACATTGTAGGTTCCAGAATGGGGGCCATAGACTATATAAAAAAGGAAAGATAAGCCTTCATAAAATTTCAATCTAAGAAGGTATGAACATATAATAAAAACGAGTACAATGTAGATTCCAAAATTGGTAGCTATAATCCATATAACAAAGAAAAGATAAGCCCTTATAAAATTTCTATAAATTATATATAAGACAAGGTCCACATGATACAACTTTATAGTTAAGGTCCACATGATAGGCATAAACAAATTAGTCATATATGGTGATCTTATCATAATCCTAAATGATGTACTTTGTTGCTTCCAAGTAGGCATGTGAATGCCGTATTCTACTAATCAGTCTTGACTAAAAATTGGTACTGAACAAAATATTGATCAAATTAGTCATATTTGGCAATCAGACCCTCTACACGATGTACTTTATTTCTCCCAATAAGATATGTGAATACTGTACTGGACTGATCAGTACCAACAAAAAATCGACACCAATCAAATATAAGAGAACTTCATATATCTTGTAGGATTCCTACTTGAGATGTGGTCATATATTTAAACCTAGGAAAGTAATGGGGTTAATGTATAAGCATAAGAACATTTCAATGCTTATTCCTTATTTATTTATCATATTGTGCCTTGATTGATTGTGTATAATATTTATATTCTTGTCTATCTTGATTCTTTGCTACTGATATATGTGAATTATTGAATACTAATTCCCTTATATGGGATATGCCTTAGTTAGAAAATATGTTGAAAGTATATTTTATTTTAATATAATTTTAAAAGATAAAATGTAATGTTTAACAATGAATAAAAATTTTAATATATGAAATGTTTAAATAGTTATTCCAATTATTGAAAAAATCAAGATTTCATTAATTACACTATTGTAAATAATTTTTTTATTTTAAGAAACTCAAGTTAGCCAAATCAACTATTGACATGAATCCAAAAAATTAATCCTTAATTAGTTTGGGGAGTTAAGATCTTAAATCCTCAAATTTTTATATGATTTTTAGTTCAATTTTCGTCTTTCCTTTTGTTCTTACATAAATACCAAATATTAAGAAATGAAATAATTGCTTTTAAGCCTTGGATTGGAAATAAGAAATTATTGCAACATGACTATAATATTCTACATAAACAAACTGAAAAAAAAAGCTAAATTTTCATGTTGAAGTTACTTTTTGATGCGTTTTTTTTCTCTAATTGGTAAATCAATTTAGAGGTCAAATTGATTCCTGTTGAAAAAAATTATTATCCTTATTACTATGGTTTGTCTTGTAACCTTAAGAGAAGGTTGTTAGGAGACAGTAACTCAACTCTCTGAAAGATCAACCAAATATCAACAACAAAAAGTACTCTTCAACTTGCACCAGCAAATCAGTATGAGAATAAGAAACTTAATAATGAAACAATCACCAAAATTTATGTGAAAAACCCTCCAGTATAAAGGAAAAACTACAGGCCAAACTGACATACAAATCCATTAAATTCAAATAAGGATTTAAAAATATCTATCATCCTACAACAATAAGTTATCTATCAAAGTTTCAGGATTGAAACCAATTTGATGTAATAATTAACAAATACTCAAATCAATCCCAAAAACAATCAATAAAGCCTGAGAATACAACACTACTTGCCCCCTCTCAATTTTTTCTCATTCATGGACATTATAGTCACACTCTTATGCAAAACCTACATATTTTTCTTTTTTTTATATCATGAAATAATTTTTTATGTACTATACACAGTCATATACACGACTGTGTAAGCGATTGTGTCTCTTAAGGATCGCCTCACTCTCAGATGTACATAGTCATAAAGAGATACATGATCATCACTCACGGTTGTGTTGTCATGAACAAGGTGTGTACATAATCATGTATGTCTTTGCTCTTCACGTCTTTCTTCACATGGTTCTAGAGACTTACACAAATGATCCACACGATCATGTCAATGAAGACACATATGTGTGTCATTCTACATGGGCGTATGTGCTTTCAAAATTAATATACACAACTGTATAAGTTAAGGACATAGGCATGTATCACCTTACACGATCGTGTCTCTCCCCAAAAGCGTTTCATCCAACTTATCTTAACTTTTTTGTCATCCCCACTAACCATAAAGGCATTTACAATCATCAAAAGTCTTAAAATAGATCTGGACACTCAACAATCCCCCCTCTAGCCTAATTATGGGGAAGACACAATATTCTCCAACATCTACTTGAGAGACATCCCAATAAACTTACTGCATAGTTCATGTTTGCTTTGGGGACAACTTTAGTCAACATATCAGTACCATTCATGTCTATATAAATCTTCTTTAACGCCAATTGTTGCTCCTCAATCACAGAACTCAACCAATGATATCTGACATCTATAAGTTTTGTGTGGGAATGATATATAGTATTTTTGCTCAAGTCAATAACACTTTGACTATTACAAAACACTATATGGTCTTAATGCTTCACTTCCAACTCTTAAAGGAATATTTTCAGCCAGAGCATCTCTTTATAAGCTTCCGCTATAGCTACATACTTTGCTTCAGTCATAGATAAAGCCACACATTTTTATAGCTTGAATTGTTATGAGATGGCTCCCCCAAACTTGATCAAAAAACCTTAAGTGGATTTATTCCATCAAGATCTCCAACATTTGCATCCATAAAATCTTTTAGAGTTGGCCCACATCACCAAAACACAAATTCCACTTTGACGTTCCTCTCAAGTATCTCATAGTCAATTTCATTACTTCCTAGTGAACCTTTCCTAGATTTAATAAGAATCTACTCACCATCCCAATAGCCAATATCTGGCCTTGTGCACATCATTGCATACATCAAAGACCCTACTGTAGATGAGTTTGGAACAGAGGACATATCATCTTTCTCCTTTCCTATTGAGGAACATGCATGCTTATTCTGCTTAAAGTGAGGTGTCAGTGGTGTGTTAACTGGCTTGGCATGCTTTATATTGAACCTTTTTAGCACCTATTTAATATATCTCTCCTAAGACAACTACAATATCCTACTTTTCCTATTCTGAGTTATATCCATGCCTAAAATCTGTTTTAAAGTTCTCAAATATTTCATATCAAAAGATTTAAACAAATCCTCTTTCAAATTTTAGATTCTTCCAACATCTTAACCCACAGTTAACATATCATCAATATAAAAAAGAAGAATGAGAAAGTTCTCATTTGTGAAGTTTTTGAAATACACACAAGCATCGACATAAGTTCGTTTTTAATTATAATCTGTCATAAAAGAATTAAACTTTCGATACCACTACCTTGGAGCTTGTTTTAACCTATATAGGCTTTTCTTTAACTTGCAGACCAGATTTTTCTTACCTCTAGCTTTGAAACCTTCTAGCTGCTCTATATATATCTCTTCTTCCAAATCTCCATTTAAGAAGGTTGTTTTAACATTTAATTGCTCTAGTTTAAGATCCAAGCAAGCACTCAAACCCAAAACTATTCAAATTGAGGTCATCTTAGCCACTAGTGAGAAGATTTCATCAACATCAATACCCGTTTTTTGATTGAACTCTTTTAGCACTAACCTTGCTTTATGCTTCACCATCTTGTCACCATCTTTCTTTATACTGAACACCTATTTGTTCTTCATGGCCTTTTTACCTTTTGGAATCTTCACAAGCTTATATGTATTATTCATCTTTGGAGAATTCATCTCCTCTTTATGAGCAAGAGATCTTTATCTTCATAAGATGCAACCTTTTGTACATTCTCAAGTTCCCCCTTAGCAGTAACTAACAGGTATTCTGAACTTGGATACCTTGTAGAAGGCCTTTTCTCCTTTTTCAACATTTGAAGTTGTATTGTGCTAACTGTTGTATCCAGTTACTCCCCGTGCTCATTATCCTCTATGACTTCATCTTCAGCATTATTAGGATATGGTTAATGTAGCTCATCATTACCAAGATGTATTTAATCATCATCAATAGTGTTTTGTTACACACTTCATCTTCTTCACCTGTAGACTGCTCAGTAGTAGAAGAAATTGGCGAATAATTAACAATGTCATATGATGAGCTACTGGTCGCATGTCGTAACACTACCAAAATGACCAGACTAAACTACAGCTAGCTGTAAGTCTAGGTCGATTCCACAGAGATTAATTCCAATTACTTTCCTAAATTATCTGTATAAGCAAAACAAGGGTTTCTATTTTGAAGCAAATTAGAAGATAAAGTAAAATTGAATCTATAAAAATAAATCAAATTAAACAACAACAAAGTGATAAAAATGATGAATGAGTTGAAATCCAGTTCTTTGGTTTAATCTCAGCCTAATCACGATTTCGCAGATGTTGTTGAATTATCGTCATTATACCTCTCTTAAGACTATTGATCGTGAACTAACAATAAGCTCTGTTAATTCTGGTTTTTCCTTAGATATTAGTTAATCAAGAATAGCTCATTAATTAACCATAACTATCGGGAAACCTATAACAATCTCTCTAAGCTTATCTGGACAACTGCAGATGAGAAAAACATATCAATCTAAGTAACAATCATACAAGCTCAGATTATTTAATTTATGCTATGTATTCTCTAACGATTTAATACTGTTAGTTGCCACATACGACCTTTAACAAGAATATTATGTATCGCATTCAATTTCTAGCTATGGGTTTCCATGAAAACCATTCAATAGAGCACTAAAATCATTCTCATACAATACCTAATCAATCTATAGAAGATAACATAAGCAATCCAAAAAGAGGTTTAAAAAACGATACATAACAACAATCAGTTTAATGTGCTCCTCGGCCTCGATTGTACCTTCAAAGCGATGTTAGGAAAGTTAGCCTTCCATCTCCATCTTTAAGCTCTCACCATCGGCCATCCTCTCCATTGCAACTCTTGGTGTTGAAGAATGAAGAATAACCGAAGAGAAAATAGAAGAAGAGTATTGTCGGCTAGGTCTATCCCTGAATGCCTTTCTGCCATCACTCTCCTTTTCTTATGTAGTAAAATTTAGGTTTAAAACCGAGTGACGCTTGAATAGGACACCTGTCTTTCTCATGTTAATTTTCAGGTGTGAGAGTCATGCAAGGTCATTGCACGGCTGTGCAAACCTCTCATAGTCGTGCATGGCTCTCTCATGACCGTGCATATGGGTCTCTCACGGTGAGAGTCGTGCAAGGTCATTGCATGGCTGTGCAAACCTCTCACAGTCGTGCATGGCTCTCTCACGGCCGTGCAAGAGACCCATGCACAGCTGTGAGAGATGTTGCATAGGCGTGAAAGATTTCTCACGCCCATGCAATCCAATGTTTGGTTGTGAGACTTCTCCTTCTTTTGTTCTTCATTTGACATTCTCTCTTGCCTCTTCTTCTATCAATGCTCTTCTTTTTCATGCTCATATGGAAATTAAGAAGATGGCTTCAATGATATTCTTTCGGGTCACTTTAACTTCTTTACTTCTGAAAAGTACCTAAGATTAAATATGAGCTAAAGTGAGTATTCTAAGCATTTCTCAGGCATTAATCACTAAGTGTAGTATATCAAATGAATTACATATAAACACATACCAAGTTCCCCCATACTTAGGTTTTGCCCGCCCTCAGGCTAATCGTCAAAATCAAAATCACAAATCAAAACTTTTCCTAATTTTCTATATTTCCTAAGAGTAGATAACCATAAGTAAAGATGAATGACTTTCAAAATCTATAGTAATAACTCAACATTCAAAGCTTTCACTCATGATCAATCAACATTCATCACCATTAGAAACTGAGTAATGTAGAGGTAGACTTAGACAAAAGGTGTTTAAATAAGATATTTCCATAGGTACACTCAAACACCGTTCATAATCACAACAATCTACAACTTTGCATATCATTTCCTTTCTCCACCACTAAAAGTCACATGCATAATTATAAATCAACGAACTTTTTTAAGGTTGTAAAAGGTGAGATGTATTTAGGGTAATGTAGCATAAAATCTATTAATCTATAACACTGAATGAGACATCAAGCGTACAAGTTAACATTCATTCAAAACTGGGTACTGTCTACCATGAAGAATGCAACAACTATGTTTCCTAACTCGATTAAGCTCTCATACCATAAGCTAAATGAACATAACACAAAAAATATGCTCCAACCAAAATAACATCCTCCTCATATACAATATATTCAAACAACCAATTAATACAACTTAAAGAGGATAAACTATTAATTAACAACCTTTCGCAACAATTGTATTTCCTCCTTACAACTTTTATTAAAACTCACATTTTGTCTTTTTTTTTCCTTTTTTTCATGAATATAAAAGTGATAGAAGCTACATCAACATATGATTCATAACATGGAATTTTAACAACTATAACCAACCCATATATATGCATACCCCCACACTTAGGCTTTTATACAATCACATTCATCAAAAATTAACAATTGCTCCACTAGCTTTAAGGCTTGAGTAGGGCATTTGGTTAGGTGCAAGTGATGTGGTTTATACAAAAGAAAAAGCTAATAAAGTTCAAAGGAGGTTAGCAAAGGAAAATTCAAATAAACGAGTAGGCTATTTGGCTAATGTAGCTCGTAATCAACAAAGAATGACTAATCATTTTTATAAAAATGCATGTGATAAAAATATGATCTCGAATAGAAAAATCAATGCAAAGTAAGGATGTATGTGTCATAAAGGTCACACAAAACAAAGACAGTAAGACTAATATGAATGTGTCAGTCTAATACGACTCAAAACCTCATTGGTTTTTGTCTACCACTAGTTTCACATGCTTTGGATAGGAGTGTGGGTTAACTTCTTATGATATAGCTATTTGTGTCCTCGGAGGCACTGGTTGAGTGAACTCTATTTGTACATATCTTTGGTTTTTTTATAAATTCTTCTGAATTATAAAAAAAATGCACATCAACCAAGCATAAGAGAAAAAGTACATGTTAAGATTGCCATGAATTTTTCTAGACAATTCACACTCTACTTATGACTAAATAATCTTAAAAGCAATAGAAGACAAGAAAATTTTCGATTTTGTTCGTTTGACTTTTAAAACCGCTTAAGAAGTCATGTAAGCAACAATTAAGCTCAAAACATGCATAAAAGCTAATATAAAACTAAGATCCCCACCTCCATACTTAAAACTTACATTGTCCCCAATGTAACATCAAATGCAAGAAATGGGGCATTCAAGGAAAATAACGATCACAAAAATGTAAAGAGAAAGAAGTCAACTTTCTTTGGGTTGCCTCCCAAGCAACGTCTTTGTTTATCGTCGTTTGCTTAACTCCACGTTGCTCAATCTTCATAATGAGGGTTTTCTAACCCTATTCCTTCCACATCCTCCACTTGGAATCCTTTATGAAAGGCTTTCAGTCGATATCCATTGACTTTGAATTTCTTGTTAGTCTATAAGCTTTCAATTTCAACTGCACAATATGGAAACACATTAGTAATAACAAAAGGTCCAATCCAACAAGAATGCAATTTACCTGGAAAAAACTTAAGTCGTGAATGGTGGAGAAGAACTTTTTATCCAACCATGAAATTCTTCCTAACAATCATCTTATTATGATATTGTTTCGTCTTTTCCTTGTAAATTTCTACATTCTCGTAAGATTCAAGTCTAAGCACTTATAATTCTTACAGTTGCAGTTTGCTTTATCCACCCACCACATCCTTCTTCATATTGCATTGCTTAATGGCCCAAAGGGCTTTGTGCTCAATTTCTACTGGAAAATGAAACAATTTTTCGTAATCAGTCGATATAGAGACATGTCAATCGGTGTTTTGTATGCAGTCATATATGCCTAAAGAGCATCATCAAGTCTCTTACTACAATCTTTACGATTTGGGCTCACCATTTTCTCAAAAGGATTTGATTTATCTTTTTGACACCTCTGCTTGCCCTTTTTTGTGGATGACAGGTCGTAAACACCTTATGAGTGACAGGGGTACTTCTTTAAAATGTTTTTTACCAATCAGTTGCAAAAATGAGTACCCCTGTCACTAATCAATGCTATCCATTTATAAACATAATCCAAAACCAACAAAATGTAAACAAAATCAAAAGAAGAAGGAAATGGTCCCATAAAATCGATGTCTCATACCTCAAAATTTTCATATGCATATATTGGAGATAAAGGCATTTGATCTCTATAGGATAAATTACCCTATTTTTGGCATTACTCACATGCTTTACAGAACATATAGGAGTCTAAAAAAATATTTGACCAATAAAAACCACATTTAAGAATTTTCCTAGCAGTTCTATTAGGCCCAAAATGACCACCACAAGCATACGAATGGCAAAATTTCAAAATTGATTCATATTCATATTCAGGCACACATCTCCTAATCACTTGGTCAGAACAATGCTTCAACAATTTAGGATCATCCCAAATATAATATTTCAACTCACTCTTTATCCTGTTCTGTTTAACCATACTCAAATCATTAGGTATCTCATGGTTCACTAGATAGTTCACATTATTATCATACCATGGAACCTTACCTTTAAGTGTTTGTGATTGCTCATTCGGAAACAATTCTTACAATGGTACTGAATCCTCATCCTTCACCACTTGACTCAAGTGATCCGCGACTAAATTCTCTACACCTTTCTTGTATTTGATCTCCAAATCAAACTATTGAAGTAGGAAAATCCATCTAATCAGCCTTAGTTTCGCATCTTTCTTCGATAAAAGGTAACTTAATGCTGCATGATCAGAATACACAATCACTTTAGAACCAGGAAAATAAGATCTAAATTTATCCAAAGCAAACACAAAAGCTAAAAGCTCCTTTTCAGTATTGGAATAGTTGCATTGAGCTGGATTAAGTGTTCGGGAAGCGTAGTAAATAGCATAAGTTATCTTTCCACATTTTTTATTAAAGACGACACCCGCAGCAAAATTGCTCGCATCACACATAAACTCAAATGGTTGACTCCAGTTAGGTGGTTGAGTGGTTGGTGTTGAAGTCAAAAGTTCTTTCAACTTGTCAAATGCTTCCTTGCATCCCTCATCAAATTCAAATGTTACATCCTTTTGTAACAAATGATAGAGTTTTGTTGAAATCTTACCAAAGTCTTTGATAAACATATGATAAAAACCTGCATGGCCAAGAAAAGAACGAACTTCCTGCACATTTATGGGGTAAGGTAAGTTTTGCGCAATTCCTTTAGCTGAGATTACATGTCCCAAAACTATTCCTTGTTCAACCAAAAAATGACATTTTTCAGAATTGAGAACAAGATTAGTTTCGATGTAACATTCAAGTACATAATTCAGATTATCCAAGCATGCATAAAATGAATCCCCATAGATAGTAAAATCATCCATAAAGACCTCAATATTGCATTCAACATATTCAGAGAAAATACTTACCATGCATCTTTGAAAGGTGGTTAGGGCATTACAAAGTTCAAACGACATCCTTCTGTAGGCAAATATACCAAATGGGCATGTGAAAGTTGTTTCCTCCTGATCCTTCGGAGTTATCATGATTTGATTATATTCCAAATACTGATCCAGAAAATAGTAGTGAGATCGTCACGCAAGTAGTTTAAGCGTATGATCAATGAATGGGAGTGGAAAGTGATCCTTACGTGTAGCAGCATTCAACTTTCTGTAATCAATGAAAACTCACCATCCATTTTGAATTCTTGTAGGCACAAACTCATTATTTTCATTCTTCACCACAGTAATCCCAATTTTCTTCGGTACTACTTAGACTAGACTCACCCATTTACTATTTGAAATTAGATAAATTATACCAACATCAAGCAACTTTAAGATCCATTATCACTTCTATCATCGAAGGATTCAACCTTCTTTATGATTCTCTTGTTGATTTAAATCCTTTTTCCAACAAAATTCGATGCATACATATCGAAGGGCTAGTCCCCTTGATGTCGGCTATAGTCCACCCTATAGTTGTGATGTGGTCCTTAAACACTCAAATGAGCTTTTCCTCTTGAAGTTTGGTTAAGTTCCTGGATATGATTACCGGAAATGTTTATCCTTCTTTCAAAAACATGTATTTCAAGTGCTTCGGTAATTACTTCAATTCAATTGTAGGTGCCTACACAACCGAAGGTAAAGATTTCGTATTAGATATTGGTAATTCAATATTTTGAAATACATACCTTTTTGGTATTGTTTGCAGTGATTGCAGTGTTAGCACAATTTCTTCCATTTCATCTATAATGAGTAAGTTAGAATTTTGCAACATGTTTTCTGTTAAACTCATACAAAGAATGACTTCTAACTCATCTTTACCATCCATATCAGAAATTTCTTAAGACAAAGAATTAAGGACATCAATTGACAAAACAAAATGAACATCATTAGGATAACTCATAGCTTCAAAAATATTAAAGTGAACAATTTTACTGTCAAACTCCATAGTCAATGTTTCTTCATCTGCGTCGATGTTCTTCTTTGATGTCTTAAAAAATAGTCAACCCAGAAAGATAGGTGCAGAATTAGATGAAGGTTCTCCCTCCACGTTCAAAACATAAAAAGCATATGGGAAAACCAATTTATTAACCTGCACTAAAACATCCTCTACAACCCCTTCCGGATAACCATTAGATCTATTAGCCAATTGAATTATAACATGTGTTTATTTCAACGATCCCAAATTCACTGAAGTATAAATGGAATATGACATAACATTAATCGAAGCTCCAAGATCTAACATTGCTTTTTCAAATTGGGTATCACCAATTTTGCAGGGAATTGTAAATGTGCCCGAATCCTAACACTTTGGTAGAAGCTTTCTTTGAATGACTGCGAACACGTTCTCCCCCACACTTACTTTCTTGTCTCCCCTTAATTTCCTCTTAGACCTGCATAACTCATTGAGAAATTTGGCATATTGAGGAACTTGCTTAATGGCATTAATTAGAGGTATGTTCACCTCTACCTTTTTGAACATCTCCAAGATCTCCCTATCTTGCTCTTCTTTCTTTGATTTAGCAAACCTGCTAGGACAAGGAGGCAAAGAATTAGTAAAACTTTTAATCACAGGAGAGTTCCTATTTTCGCTTCTTTTGGAGGCACTTCAAGATCTTTCTCAACTTCGTCCCCATCACCAATAACAGGATTCTTATGTGGTGCCTCTATTTCCTTACCACTTCTCAAGGTAATAGCACTTGCATTCTCTTTTGGGTTTACAATTGTTTGAGAAGGAAGCTTACCCGAATTCTAATTCTCCAATCGGCTCACCCAGTAGCTATATGACTTAGTTGATTCTTCATATTCTACATGCTAGTTCTTCTTTGTTGTTGGAATTGTATGGTATTATTTTGGAGCTGAGTGGTATTTTAAGTTAACGTTTTCATCATTTCTTCCAGTGAAGGTCCCGAACTCGATGGTTGAGCTTGTCTTTGATATGGTTGTTAATAGGAACCTTGTTGTTGTCCTTGTTGCCCATAAGTGTTGAATGGAGGATTCTTCCATCCTGAGTTCTGTGCATATGGGTAGCTAGGATTCCATTGTGGTTGACCCGGAAAGCTTCCAAAAGCATTCACTTGTTATGTGGATGTATCCTATAAATTTGGACAATATCAGTGGGATGTCCTACCATTGTGCAAATTCCACATACCTTGACTTGTTGAGCACCACTTGCATCCATTTGCCTAACCAAAGATGTCAACTCAGTTATAACTCAGCTATCTGTTGCTCTAATGTAGCAGTACTAACTTCATTAACCTTTAATGGTCAGGCATCCTCTTGAATACTAAATTGTTGGGAGTTAGCAGCCATGTTAGAAATGAGATTTTTGGCTTCAGTAGGTGTCTTGCCCACCAGTGCTCCTCCACTTGCTACATCTACCATATTTCTTTCTTATGGCAGAAGCTCCTCATAGAAATCTGTATCAAGAGTTGCTCACTGATTTGATGATAAGGGCAGTTAGCATACAACCTCTTGAAATGTTATCAATACTCATATAATGTTTCCCCATGATGTTGTCGAATTGCATAGATCTCCATCTGAATATTTGTAGCTCAAGATGCAGGAAAATACTTCTCCAGAAAAAATCTGCATCTCATTCCAAGTGGTAATTGATCTGGAGGGCCAGTAATATAGTCAATCCTTAGTAGTGTCTCCCAACGAGAATGAGAATGCTCTCAACTTAATATGCCCTTCTTGCACCCGGCTAGCTTTATGCTAGAACAGACTATATGGAACTCCTTAAGATGCTTATGAGGATCTTCACCTGGCATGCCCCGAAAAGTAGGCAAAAGATTAATTAAACCAGATTTAAGCTCAAAAGCAACATCAATAGTAGGAAAATCAATGCATAATGGTTGATGATTAAAATCAAAGGCAGCCAATTATTTAAGAGTACGATTATTATTTTGCTCAATCATGTTAGAAGCAGTATCAGAAATCAAATCACTAGAAGAATAAGAAAATAAATCTAAAGCTATTTGAATTCCTGGTGAAGAATCAAGTTTTTTGTCAGATGACGATGAATCTTAAAACTTTGTACAACTTGTCTTCTTGCTCTGCGCAACATTCTTTCAAGTTCTAAATCAAATTTCAATTCACCAGTGTGAGAAGATTGTGAAAGAAACGAGTCACAAACAAAATAAAATAAAACAAATAAATTTTAAAAAGAAAAGGATATTAATCCCCGAAAACGACGTAAAAATTGGTCAATTGTTGTAACACTACCAAAATAACTAGACTAAATTATAGTCAGCGATAAGTCTAGATCCATTCCACCAAAATTACTTCCAATTACTTTCCTAAATTATCTGTATAAGCAAAACAAGGGGGGTTGGTTTGAAGCAAATTAGAAGACAAAGTAAAATTGAATCTATAAAAACGAATCAAATTAAACAACAACAAAGTGATAACGTTGATTAATGAGTTGAAATCTATTTATTTGGTTTAATATCGGCCTAAGCACAATTTTTCAGATGTCGTTGAATTATCATCTTTACAGCTCTCTTAAGACTATTGATCGTGGACTAACAATAAGCTCTATTAATTCTAATTTTTCCTTAGATAGTTAATCAAGAAGAGCTCATTAATTAACCCTAACTATCGGGAAACCTAAAACAAGCTCTCTAATTTATCCAGATATTCACATTACATGTGAGAAAAATAGATCAATCTAAGTAGCAATCACACAAACTCGAATTATTTAACTTATGCTATTTATTCTCTAACGATTTAATAACATTAATTGCCACATTCGACCTTTAACACGACTATTACATTTCTCATTCAATTTCTAGGGGATTCCATGAAAAATGATTCAATAGAGCATTAAAATTATTCTCATACAATACCCAATCAATCCATACAAGATAACATAAGCAATCTGAAAAGAGGTAAAGAAAATGACACACAATGCTTAATGTGCTCCTCGGCCTCGATTGCACCTCCAAACTAAAGTTAGGAAAGTTAGCCTTCTGTCTTGATCTTTAAGCTTTCACCATTGGCCATCCTCTCTATCACCACTGTCGGTGTTGAAGAACAAAGAATAATTGAAGAGAAAATAGAAGAAGAGTATTGTCAGCTAGGTCTATCCCTGAATAATTTTCTACTGTCACTCTCCTTTTCTTATGTAGTAAAATTTAGGTTTAAAATCTAGTGACACCTAGCCAGGACACCTGGCTTTCTCGTGTTAATTCTCAGGTGTGAGAATTCACGGCCATGCAAGGTCATTACACAACTGTACAAACCTCTCACGGTTATGCATGACCCACTCACATCTACGAGATCTCTCACGACCGTGAGAGATGTTACATTGGCGTGAGAGATTTCTCAAGCCTATGCAATTCAATGTTTGGTTGTGAGACTTCTTCTTCTTTTGTTCTTCATTTGACATTCTCTCTTGCCTCTTCTTCTTTCAATCCTCTTCTTCTTTATGCTCATAGGGAAATTAAGAAGATGGCTTCAATGACGCTTTCGGGTCACTTTAGCTTCTTTACTTCTGAAAAGTACCTAAGATCAAATATAAGCTAAAGTGAGTATCCTAAGCATTTCTTAGGCATTAATCACAAAGTGTAGTATATCAAATGAATTAATATTTAAACATATATCAGCTACTATGTTGTTGGCCCCTGAAAAAAAATTCATTAAAGTTAAGCATGATTTTATAAATTGAGATTTTGACGGATTAATTTTTGGAGTTATTTAATTTTTTCAAAGTTATTGGGATTAATTGCATGGATTTATGGAATTAAAGTGCTAAGGTTATAGGAATATTCATGGGTGTTTTTGGCAAGACACTTAAGGTTAAAAGAACATAAGCTTATAAGGAAGGTTAAATTTAACTTTTTGGACTCATTAAAGGCATCAAAAGAAGAAGAACTTGTGGTCTTGCATTTTAAGAAGAGAGAAGAACGAAATTAGAGAGAAAAAGAGAGAGTGTCATGAAGAAGAGAGAGAAATACGAAAAGAAGAAGAGAATGAGTGGAAGAAGAGAAAATAAGCTATGGTTTCAATTTTTTAACCTTCAAGAGAGATTTTGAGGTTGTTCAAGAAGGGAAAAAGATAGAGGAAGATAAGAACTTCCATTTGAGCCAAAGATCTCTTCATTTGGTGAAGAATCAAAGAAATCAAGAAAAGCAAGAGGAGTAAGAGAAGAGGCATTTTGAGTAAGTCTTTAAGCAAGGGAATCAAGGTGGGTACATGTTTATAATAGAGTAAATAAGCCACAAGTGTTTCTTTAAATCAAGAAAGTTTAATGATTTAAATTGCATCATAAATGTGCATTTGTTGCTTTTAAATATTTTGAAAATGTGCTACATGTTTTGTATATGAATTGTGTTATTGATTTATGAAATGAAAAATAGAAATGATTTTGAAAGGATATCAAGTTTCGAAAAAGTGTCATTTTGGGCAACAAGATTACAAGTCATGAAATATGTGTTATGTGAGTTTGTGGTGGTCCCTTTAAGAATGTCACGTGCACGTTGACCAAGTTAAAGGCTTCTCCTGCCTTCCCACTAGTGGCATGGAGCTTCTTTATGGAGTCTCTAAAGTTTACGACTACACAGGACCATTATGTGGAAATGTGTAGTGCGTCATGTTTATGAATCCACCAAAACCATTCTGATGTGCTTATGTGCTTATGATATGTGAACAAGTTGATGCATTCACGTTTTGTAGTTTGTAAATTTGACTACATGATGAGAATTTTAGAAACAAGTGCTTTATGGATTTCAATAAGAGTTTTCTATGACAAGTGAACGTTTCA
>JANIHZ010000009.1:34705749-34720617 GCA_027478365.1 Erythroxylum rufum | reverse complement strand
ATATATATATTATAATGTCGTTAATTAATTGTGTCATAAGTGCATTACAATTAATTGATTATAAGACATAAATTAACATTATGTATTCTTAAAAATCATTATTTATTCAAAAGATAATTATGTATATTTTATCATAAAAATGTACATATCTATCAGTAACCAATAATTTCAAAGAGAGATCGTAACTTTTGTAACTCCATACATGGTTCGTACATTTTGGGTTTAAATCCTCTATCCCAACTATTATGTTCTAACCTTGGTTTTGTCCCAAAATGACATTGTTTTGGTTATTTACACATAAAATGATGTCATTTTGGGACGAAAATAGGATAATTGAGACAGAAGATCTAACGCCTTGCATTTTACGAGGATCAAATTGGATTGTGCATGAAAGATATGATATTATGCTTACTTGTTTTGTATTAGAAACAATATTGACTCTAATTGATGAACCCACAACTTGTTTGTCTAATTGCCTCAACCAACTGGTGTTACTGGAGCCAGTTTTAACGAATGGGGAACCCTCGTTCTCATGAAGAGGATGACCTATTGGAATGCAACATAAAGAAGATCAAGGCTATTAACATCTATCCTGACCCTGTGGCAATGGAGGGGCTTAGGAACAGTGGGGTACCAGGATCATCATTCAAAGATTTGGTCCTAGGGAACCAAGATACCCTTGGCTTTCATGACTCTGATGACTTTGGATCTTTGCATGAAAATGATGGACTGATCATGATGTCAACTAAGGACTCATAGCCATGCTTGACAACATCAGAAAAGTTTCGAGAGAGCCTCCATAAGCAGTGGAGTAATAGTTTAATTGTGAAGTTATTCAGTAGGTCAATAAACTTTCTCACATTGGAGGACAAAATCCGCAAACTGTGGGCTCCAATGGGAGATTTTGAACTAGTTGACATTGGCGAAGGTTATTTTGTGGTGCACTTCTCTGTAACCTCAGACCTAAAATTTGCTTTGGAGGAGGGGCCTTGGATCATCTTTGGTCACTATCTTACAGTGAAGCGATGGTCCCCATCCTTTTGGCCTATTGATGACCACATTGACTCTACTGTAATTTGGGTGAGATTCCCAACATTGCCATTGAAGTTTTACGATGAACATATGCTACTCACAATGGGGAATGTGATTAGGAAAGCTCTTAAAGTTTACTGTAATACTAGATATGTCTCTCAGGGAAGGTTTGCAAGAGGTATGTGTGGAGATTAATCTCCATCAACCTCTTATTCCAAAGATCTGTATTGATAATCACTGGCAGACTATTGAATACGAAGGATTGTCGCTTATCTGCTTTCAGTGTGGGTATATTGGACATAATGCTGATCAAATTCATTGCCCATTAGTGAACAAGAACTCGGTGCAGGATGGTGGCCCACTAGCATGTGACGATAACCACCTAGTGGGCGCTCGCTTATAACAACTGGAGCAGGTTATGGATTATGGGAGTGGAATATGGCATAACCCCAGAGACAAAGGAGGCAAAGGGAAATAGGTTTGGTGCTTTCTTAGTAATACAGGAGGATAGTATGGAGATAGTTGCACACGAAGTTCCCGAGTAGGGCAAGTTAAAAATAGTTTTACCTACTGAAAAACTGGAGAGACGGGTTAAGCAAAATTAGACTGAATGGAGCAATTGGTGAGGAAATTCACACGGGAAAAATGATACACGACACCTTACCACAAGTCCACCAACGTCCTAAGGAGGTGTCATCATTTGGTGAAGACCTTATGCTTCTTAATACCATTGGAGGAATTGGGAATATTATTCCAAGTGAGGGGCATGATCACTCTATTGATCCAACCTCTAACTATAAAAGCAGGACACCTCCTGATTTAGAGCTGACCAATGTTGTTTCAGAAACTTAATTTGCTATAGAGACAGTACCGATTAGAGTGGATTATGACAAGATGCAGTTGGAAGATATAAATGCTTAATCTAAGGAGCGTAAAAACTTGGACATTGCAAACAATGATTAATTTTGTTCTATGGAATTGTAGAGGGGCGGGTAACAAATCCTTTCTACGTTATATGAAAGATTTAATTGCTTGGGATAAACCTGCTATTTTAGTTGTGGTTAAACCTTGGATATCTAGGGTTTGTGCCCATAGAAGGGTGAAAAAGTTGGGGTTTAAGCATTTTGTTATGGCAGACTTGGTAGGTTTCTCTGGTGGGATATGGGTGTGTTAGGATAAAGAAGTGGTAAGCTTGGAGATTGTCTTCACATCGTCTCAAGCTATACATGAGATCATTACACAAAATGATCGTACTGCATGGCTCCTTACAATAGTATATGCTAGCCTAGTACTCGAGAAACATCAAATCATTGGGCTTTCATGAAGGAGTCTGTTGTTGATGTCCAAGTATCGTGGTTAATGCTTGGAGATTTTAATGATGTCACATATAGTGTGGAGAAACTCGGTGGTTCCCAAGTTTTGGTAGGCCAGTGCTTGCGGTTCAGTGACATGACAAACACTTGTGGTCTGTTGGATTTGGGATTTCAAGGTCCCTCCTTTATATGGTGCAATCATCAAAAAGGGATTGTTTGAATACAAGAAAGACTTGATCGTGCTCTTTCTAATGCCCAGTGCCGTCTCTTATTTCCTGAAGCTATTGTAAAACATCTCCCCTGTATGCATTCTGACCATTGTCCTACCTTACTAAATTGTGAACCTATGATCGAATGTAATGTTGCGTTCAGACCCTTTCGATTTCAAGCAATGTGGGTTACAAGGGAAAATGTGATGGACCTAGTTAATAAGACTTCGATTACTACGTCAGGAGGTGCTGCGGAGAAGAGTTCCAAAGCAGCAGAGGTCTTACAGGAGTGGAATTATAAGGTGATTGGGAACTTATTTCACACTAAAAGGAAAATACAGGCAAGACTTTTAAATAGTCAAGAGGCTCTTGCTCTTTATCCATCGGAAAGGCTTATTACATTAGAATCTAATCTAATTCTTACATATAACAAAATACTGGAGCAGGAGGAACTCTTTTGGTTTCAAAAGTCGAGAGCTAAATGGATTCAGGATGGAGATCGAAACACTCGATTCTTCCATCTCTTAACAATGTGCAGGCGACATAAGAATAAAATCACAATATTTCGGGGTAATGATAAGGAATAAGTTTCGAATCAGAATATTCTAAAAAGCATAGTTGTGGATTTTTATTAAAAAATTATTTACTGAGGAGAACATTTATCCCCAAGCTTTGGACATGGCCAGTCCTAGACTGACTTTGGAACAACGTACTAGGCTTAATGCAACAGTTTCTTTGAAGGAGGTGCGTGTGGCTTTGTTTCAAATGAAAGCATAGAAGACACCTGGTGTAGATGGTTTCCATGCCCCTTTTTTCAGCAATTTTAGGATACAATAAACGACTCCTTGCTAAAATTGATGGGGGAGGCTTTTGAAAATGGCTCTTTTCCAGTAAGTTTAAATGAGACCTTACTAGTCCTTATTCTGAAAGTTAATAATCCAGAGTATGTGAAACAACTACGACCAATTAGCCTTTGATGTGTGGCATACAAACTTATTACGAAGGTGCTTATGAATAAAGTTAGGTCGTTCTTGGATGCACTTATTGCGTCTACTCAAGTGAGTTTTATTCTTGGGAGGCAGGAGATAGACAATATTCTACTCGCTCAGAAAGTTATCCATTCTATCAGGATATCAACAAGCAAAATAGGGTTAATGGTTATGAAATTAGACTTGGAAAAAGCTTATGATAAAATGAGTTGGAAATTTTTGAAAGACACTTTGGAGGCTTTTTGTTTTTCAGATAAATGGGTGTAATTGATTTTATTTTGTGTGGAAAGTTCGAAAATGTCAGTGTTATGGAATGGTAAGAAGTTCAATACTTTTATTCCGCAGCGAGATTTGCGGCAAAGAGATCCAATCTCGCCCTATCTATTTGTGCTTTGCATAGAGAGGTTAGGACATCTAATTTAGGTAGCATTATCTCAGGGCTTTTGGAAACCGATTAAAGTTGGCGGTGGCCCAGGAATTTCACATCTTTTCTTTGCGGATGACTTGTTCTTATTTGGGAGAGTCACCGATTCCCAGGCAAGGTGCATTAAAACTGTTTCGGATTACTTTTGTCTAATGTCTAGGGCAAAGGTGAGCTTTGAGAAGTCGAAGTTTTTTATGTCGCCAAAAGCTATAGCTAGCGCCAAACTGGTTAGCTCCATTTTGGACATTCAACTCACTGCCAACTTGGGTAAATACTTGGGTTTTCCACTTATTTGTGGTTACATCCCTAAAGATACTTTTAGAGAGATGGCGGATAAAATCAATGCAAAGTTATCAAGTTGGAAGTTAAAGTTCTTAAGCTTCGCAGGGCAAACGGCATTGATTAACTCGGTCAAGTCAGCCTTTCCATCGTATCATATGATGTCCCTAAAGCTTCCAAAAATGGTGATTAATTTTATTGACAAACTTAATCGAAGATTCTTGTTGCGTGAGAATGAAGATAAACGCAACATATACTTGATTGCTTGGGAGGATGTCTGTGTTCCCAAAAGTATGGGTGGCCTAAGCATTTGTTGAATGGATCTCTATAATAATGCTCTACTCCAAAAAATGACATGGAGGCTTCTCACGAAGCCTAATAGCTTAGAGGCGCGATTTCTCCGAGCGAAGTATAAGGGGCATAGTAATGTTGCGGATTGAGCCACCAATCTAGTCAAAAGGGCACCTTCTTAGTCTTTTACATGGAAATGACTAATCACTGCATACAAAACATTAGTAAAGAACCTTAAATGGAGGATTGGTGATGGAAGCTTTATTAGATTTTGAACATATTATTGATTGTCAGCACCATTTACTAAATTAGTTGATGGTAATTACTTCCAAAGGGATGAAACAACTATTGTGATGACTATATGATGAATAATGCCTCTTGGAATTTTGAAAATTGTTTAGGAGCTTGCCGCCTAAGTATGCTCTTGAGGTCAAGGGTTATCCACTTTCACAAGTGTGACAATTGAGAGATAGACAAATCTAGAAACATACTTCAGATGGAATTTTTACCTCAAAATCAACCTACACTAATTTGTTAAGGGAGGAAAGGAAAGGAAAATTGGTACGAAGGATTGGATATGGATATGGCAGCAACCAGGGCCAACTCGCTGGATTTATTTTTAATGGCTAGCTCGTAAGAATATAGTGCTCACTAATAGTTTACGGTTCCGGTGGAAGATGGTGATAGAGAGCATAAGTATTGTATGTGGGGCGGACAAAGAGTCCACGCTTCACCTTCTTCGTGATTGCCTTATGGCGTCTCTAGTCTGGCAACAGTTGGTGCCAACCCAACAATGGCCTGATTTTATATCTAATGGTTTTATTGAGTGGCTCGATCGAAACCTGCAGGGTAATGGAGTTAAATTACCAAGTGGTCTTGATGGGAAGATAGCCTTTACTGTTATGGTGTGGCGGATATGGACTCGGTGATGTAGTATTACTTTGGCACCTAATGAAGCAGCAATTGATGCTACTACTTTTTCTCTAACATTTGGGTGACAACAAGAGAAATCTAGCATTTTGTATCCAAGAGGCCAAGGGATGTGCCTCCGATTTGCTATATAAGTTGGTTTCTTCCATCTGTGAATGTTGTCAAATTTAATACGAATGGGGTAGTCAGAGGCAACCCAAGCGTTGCAGGGGTTGGGAGCATGTTACAAAATAGTAAAGGTATTTGACTGGTGGGGTTTAAAGTTCACCTGGGTATTTGTTCCAATATAATGGCTGAGATGTAAACATTGCGGTTTGGATTACTACTAGCATGGAGAGAAGGGTATAAGACTGTGGAGTGTGAATTAGATGCCTAAGTGGTGATTGACCTTATAAGAACAGCTGATGTTTTAACTCACCCATTAGCTAGTTTGATTTTAGATATGCGAGAACTATTAAGTAGGCATCGGTTTTGTTCACTGCACCATATATTGAGGGAGGACAATTTTTGTGCTGATGTTCTTGCCAAGGCTACTTGTGATTTGGTGGTGGAATGAGTGATATTAACTGAGCCTCCAAGGAACCTCCTTGTTATATCTGTAGACACCTGTGTTGTTGCCTTCCCCAGAGGATATCCTATAGCACTTAGCTATTGTTCCTCTTTGTTAACTAAAAAAAATTTGGACCATGCATCATTTAGTAGGAGAGATGCATTGTGGATTAAAAAGGTTTATGCTTAGTCGCAAACTTGTTAAAATCATAGCATCCATTTAGTATTAAAAATATTGCAAGACAAAAGAAAAGAGATGGCAAGTTTTTACCTTAATTTTCTTTGTACTCATATGCATTAAAAATTAAATTATTGAAATATTAATATATAGTTATAAAGAATTTAACATTTCCTCCATATTTTGATTAAAATAAACAATTAATTAGTTGACAATGATATGGATTTCCGATTCACATTCGTGGATTCATGGCAACAGTAAATCACTAGAAAGTATTGTAGCATTCTAAAGGTACAAATAGATGTACGTGAAACATCCTCCTCTTTTCAAGTACGAAATTAAAATTAATAACACAAGCCTTATTAAAATATTAGAAAAAGAAGAAAGTGGGAATTTATTTAGAAAAATAGCACGCCATTGTTTTGATTCCTTTGAAGTGTTTGGGTAGTGGACGCATATGTTGTCCTACATGAATAATGAAGGTAGCCAATTGGCTATGGACAGTTAGCACAAATTGTCCATACCAAACTTCATTTTTTTGTCATTTTGTTTTTTCTCCAAGCTTTTCAAAATTTTAGTAAAATATTTATACCAATTTTACTATTTCATTTATTTAAAAAAATTCTACATTTTAATATTGATAAAAGTTATATTACTCTTCTTAATTTTAATTAATTCTTTTTTACAAAACACATAAGTTTTATTACAAATCTATTTTGAAAATTTTGACAAAACTACAAATACCATAAATAAATATGAATTTTTTAAATTATTAAAATCAAAAGAACAAAGAAGGTTCGATCTCTCCGTCATTTCATTTTCTTGTCAATCTCTTTGAGTAGCTACCAAATTTTGTATCTTTGATTATATTCCGGTAGAGTTGGGTGGCTCTTGTCCTCTTGTGGGTTAAGTCAATAACTTGTAGCAACTGTTGGCTTCGTGTTTCCCCTACCAAATGGATATAGTTATTACTTATTAGTTATTTATAATCTTCAATTTTTCTTGTCAAAGCTTCAAATACTACCTGGACCATTGTTTATGTTCATACCATTATCAGATTCGATAGTCTTTGACTTGTTCATTCATTCGGTTTTCAGTATTTAATTTGTTGAGAATACAGGTGTCTCAAATCTTCTTTTGTCCTTGATTTTAGTTAGAATGTTACAATATTTAATATAGTTTACTGATATTTTTAATAACCATATTTTAGGCATTTAAATATGTAGTTCACCTTCTTTAGAGTTTTTGAGATTATTATTTTACATTATTTTAGGAGAGGGATGGTATTTAAAGATTGTAAAATTCTCTATATTTTCATTGTACCTGTAAGTCTTTTGTAGCTTCTTATAGTTGCTTTTCACCATAGGGGATTTTTTACTTGCCCGTCGTTACTTATGGTTTTCTCCACACTAAGAGTTTTCCACATAAATTTGGTGTGTGTTTTATTAATGTTTTTTTATCTTTACTTCTCTTATTTTCTCAATTGAATTGATCTTGGTGTTTAATCGAAAACAACTTCTCTATCAATTAAAGGTAAAGTTGAGTACAACTAGATTTCCCCAAACTTGACATTTCAGCAGAATTTTCACTAGGTTGTTGTTGTTGTAACGCTACGTGCTAAAATCCTTTACAAGCTAAAATCCTAACAAAAGATTTAAAAGTTTTCGCTACGTGCTAAAAAATCCTTACATGTGGTATCAAAGCCTTCTATTCAATTGAGAATTCAATGTGTCAACTGTCACAAAGTTTGATATCGAGAAGTTTGAAGAAAAGAAATCAAAATTTCCATTTGGAGAGTTCAAATAAAGGTCATTCTTACCCAGAACGAATTAAAAAGAGCTTTGGAAAGAAGATCTAAGAAGCCAAACACTAGGACCGACGAATAATGGGAGGAATTAGACAAAAAGATGCTCTCCGTCATACAACTTTGCTTCTCTAAGGATGTTTTACGTGAATTGGTGAATGAAACAACTGCTGCGTGCTTATGACTAAAATTGGAGTCTTTGTACTTGATCAAAAACCTTAAAAACAAGCTTCATCTCAAGGAGCGTTTATATACAATACATACGGCTAAAGGCACTCCCATCTAATCTCATCTTGATAAGTTTAATTCTATTATTATAGACCTAGAAAATATTGATGTGAAAGTTGAGGATGAAAATTTGTTTTGTTGGTAGTCTCACTCCTTGGTTCTTATAAACACTTCAAAGAAATCATGTTATATAGAACTCATGACACCTTATCTTTTGAAGATGTTAATTCTAAATTGCTATCCAAGAAAAAATTCAATCTTGAGCTTCTTTATGACAATAAAGTTAGGGGGCTTGACTATGAGAGGGAGATAAAAAAAAAAGGTAATAGTAGTAATTCGAAGAAATCTAAGTCCAAATTTAAAGGACATAAATCCAACAAAACCTACATTATTGTAAGAAGTTTGGACATGAAATTTCTAATTGTTACAAGTTGAAAAATAATCAAGAGATTGAGGAGCAAAAGAAATAACCCCAAAACTTGCTCAAGTTAATGTTGTTGAGACAGATTCTGAATGTGATGTTATGTTGCTTATTACTTCCACTAATAAAAGGAGAAAAGCCAAATGGATTCTTGATTCTAGGTGTACTTTTCATATGCACCCTTATAGGTATTGGTTTGTCACTTTTGAACCTGTTAGTAGTGGTGTTGTCTTGATGGACAATGATGCCTAGTGCAAGGTAAGTGGCATTGGTAGTATTCATATCAAGACTCATAATGGTGTTGTTAGGACTTCATCGTATATTTGTTATGTTCCTGACTTGAACGAAACTTGATTTCTTTGGGCCCCTTTAAATCTCTTAGTTAGAAGTACACAACTGAAGGTAAAGTTTTTAAGGTTTTGAAAGGTTCGCTTGTTGTTTTGAAATCTAACCATTCTAATAGTCTTTATGTCTTATAAGTTTCAAATGTGATAGGTTTTGCACTTGTTTCCTCTCCTATGCCTAATTCTAACATCTGTTAAATTATGACATACATGCTTGGACTATATAAGCGAGAAAGGTATGACATTTCTGAGACTTCTTGGAGATCAAGGCAGCAATAAGTTGAAGTTTTGTGAACATTGTGTTTATGGGAAAGAAACAAGAGTTAGTTTATTTACTATAACTTATCATACCGAAGACATTCTTGAGTATTTACGTTCTGATCTATAGGGACCTTCTAAAGTTCTTTCTTATGGAGGAAAAATATATTTCATGATATTATTGATGACTTTTTCCCATAAAGTTTGGGTCTAATTTTTTAGTCACAAAAATGAAGTCGTCTGTGTTTGAAAGGTGGAAAATTCTTGTAGAGAACTAAATAGGGAAAAAGGTTAAGAAGCTTAGAACAGACAATCGATTAGAGTTTTATGATGGTGACTTCAATTAGTTTTGTTTAAACCATGGTATATTCAAACATAAGACACTTATTGGGAAACCTCAACAGAATGGTGTTGCAGAATGGATGAAGAGTACTCTCCTAGAGAGAGCTTGTTGTATACTCTTTAATGTTATCTTATGGCATCGGCGTGATTTTTGGGTTGAGGCAGTCTGTACTGCTTGTTATTAGGTCAATCGATTACCACACTCTTCTTTTGACTTCAAGATCCCAAAAGAAGTACGATAAGGTAATCCTATTAACTATTTTATTTTGAGAATTTGCAGATGTCCTATATATGCACATATTAATGATGGTAAGCTTGCACCTAGAGCTAAAAAATGCATATTTCTTAGTTATGCATCTAAGTCAAAGGGATATCATTTATGGTGTTTAGATTATTAGTCTCGTAGAGTCATTCTTAGTAAGGATGTTACTTTTAATGAGGATGCTTTACTTTCTTTTGGAAAAGGTTATGTTGTTTCTTCTTCTATTAGTATAGGCGACTTAAAAAGTACTAAAGAGAAGGTGGAGTTGGAGTTAAGATCAATTTCTCCTTTAAATGTTGATGTCTTTTCGTCCTCCAACACTCAACCAAGTGAACAACATGATGATGGTTCTAGTACCACAGCTCATGTTAAGACATAATGAGATTATTCTATTGCTTGTGATAGATTGAGGAGACAAATTAGAAAGCCCGCCAGATATACTAACGATGATGATGATTTGGTTGCTTGTATATTTTCAGTTGCACAAGATATTGGTGAAGGTACGAAACTTTCTTATTATTTTGAAGTTGTTTCCTATGCTGATTCTTTTAAATGGTTAATGGCGATGAATGAAGAAATTGAGAGTCTCCATAAAAATGGTACATGGGATTTAATGGAGCCTCCAAAAGGCAAACGAACTTTAAGTTAAAAGTAGATCTACAAAATGAAGGACGGTATTCCTAGGGTTAAAAATGCAAGGTGAAAAGCACATTTGGAATTCAAAGGTTTTGATTAAAGAGAAGATATTGACTTTAATGAAATCTTTTCTCTAGTTGTACATTATACCTCTATTCATGTGCTACTTACATTTATGGCTTTTTTTAATTTAGAACTTAAGCAACTTGATGTAAAAATTGCTCTCCTTTATGGGGAGCTTGAAGAACAACTCTACATGAAGTAGTTCGAGAGATTTGCAATTCTCGGTAAGAAGAATTGTGTTTGCCATTTGCATAAGTCTCTTTATGGTCTTAAGCAAGCTCCTAGATCGGGGTACAATAAATTTGATGGTTTTGTGCTTGGTTAAGACTTTCTTAAAAGTCAATATGATAGTTGTGTTTATTTCAAACAATAGAGAGATGAGGTTTTGTATGCTTGTTGCTATATGTTGATGACGTGCTTATTGCATCTCATAACAAGTCTTTGATTAACATTTGAAAACTTAACTTAGCTAAGAATTCAAAATGAAAGACCTTGGTGTACCTAAAAAATACTTAGGATGGAAAATCACAGTATCGAAAAATGGCGAAATTATTTCTTTCTCAAAAGAAATATATTAATAAGGTACTTGAAAGGTTTAATATGCTTGACTGTAAACATAGTTCTACACCTCTTGATGCACATTTCAAACTATCTTTTGATTTACACCTAACAACGAATTCCTAGCGTTCCTTATTATAACGCTATTAGAAGTTTAATATACATGAATGTGTGCACTAAACCTAATTTAGCATATGATGTGCGCAGGGTGAGTCAATATATGCACATTTATGGTAAGTAGCATTTGAATGTTGTTAAATGGATCCTTTGGTATTTAAAGGGTACTTTTAACTTAGGTTTGGTGTATGATGGTCATAAGGCTATATCCAAGGATGTAGTTGGTTTTGTGGATGTTGATTATGTTGATGATCTTGATAAACTTTGGTCTTTTTCTAATTATCTTTTCACTCTTGGTTATGGTCCTATTAGTTGGAAAGCATCCCTTTAATCCATTGTTGCTTTATTTACTACATAAATGGAGTATGTTGCAGCTATTGAGGGTGTAAAAAAGGCTATTTGGTTATGAGATCTTGTCATTGAGCTTAGTGTTGCACTAGGAGTTACAATTGTGTATTGTGATAGTCAAAATGTTATCCATTTGACTAAGGACAATATGTATTGCTCCAAAATTACGCACATTGATGTCAAACATTACTTTATTAGAGATACTATTGTTGCAAGGAAAGTTGTAGTAAAGAAGATTCATACTTCAGAGAATCCTACGGATATGCTCATCAAACCTCTTCCTATGACCAAGTTCCAATATTATTTGGACTTAGAGCTCATAGCATTTTATTGCCCTTCTAAGCTTTACAATGATAGCAAGTTTTGTCAAATTTGGTCCAAGGTGGAGATTATTGAGAATATGGGTTTCTCAAATCCTCTTTTACCCTTAATTTTAATTAGCATGTTACAATATTAATATGGTCCATTAATGTTTGAGTAAAGACCAAATTTGTTATTAGGGGTTTACAGCTAGGTTTATATTGAAACAGTATATATACTTACACTTACGTAGTTCATCTCTTTTGGGGCTTTTAGGATTATTATTCTACTTATTTTATGAGAGAGGGTGGTATTGAGAGATAATAAAATTCTCTGTATCTTGGTTATGCCTTTGGTGATTCTTGAATTTTTCTTGAAAAAGTAAGAGTTCCAGGGGTGCAAAAAGGTATGAATTCTCGATACGCATTCAAAGAGTTTCGTCAAGTTGAGTTATTATCATATCAAAATGAATGCTTTAGCGAACTAAGCTCCAGCATTTGGATGAGCTTTTTTGTCGACCTTTTTCAAAAGGATATGGTACTACGGCTACACAAAAAATTCGTTTAAACGGATGAATCTAAGCTTTCTGTGACTGAAGGGATTGATGAATTGACAGAGGAAATGCACAAACACTGATAGAAAATAGAATCATAATTGAAACCAAAATTGAAGTATAATGCACCTACAAGAAATCAGGGGCTTTTAGAATTTAAAAGTTTAGTAATGTTAGGGGTTACTAAAATTATGATCACCAATTCTATGTAAAAAAAATTTAGTAAAGAGGTTTTTTTAATTAATTTAAGAGGATTTTATATATTTATTAAACTTTTCAGTTTTATTTAAACATTTATAAACGTTTGGATTAAATTTTAATAAAAAAATTGAGCCTTTTAAAACTCTTTTACTTAAAAAAATTTGAAAGATTCCAATTTTGTTTGAAGCTAATAAAATTAACTATTCACTTTCGAAATATATGGAAAGCATAAGTAAAACACTCCATTTGCTTATGTACATTAAGTCAAATTTCAGCACAATCTTATGGAGATGTGTTGATTCAATAGTTATGCAGTTGACTGGCTTTTAAATCTTGTTCTTGCATATCGTCTACTGCCAAATGCATTGCATTCTTGTATTGTTATTTTCTTTCTTTTTAGCAGCCTATAGTCTACATCACTTACTCTTTATTCATTTAATAAATGTGTAGTGTCTGATTTATGCGTCACTCCGTAAATTTTAAGTTTACTAATTATCTTCCTTGCATTTAGTTGGTTTTAGCTATGTTTTTATTATAATTTTTAGTTTTTATTTTATTATTTAAAAAAGTCAAAGTCACCGTACTCAGTGCACAACACCCTTCGCTTTATGTGTTGGACCCTACTTTCAGAGCCCAACATTCGGAGTCATAAGACGAAGCAACTCATTTCTTCAACTCATACCCTTACTTTGATTCAATCGACCTTTTTTAAATCAATATCAAAAGCTAGAAATTCTTATGAGAGATAAAGGAATGTGTTAGGAAACTATTGCTTCAAAAATCAAGTCATTTGGAGGTTGGACAGAGAAGTTATGGTCAAAAGAATTAAACATGATTTTGCCCTCCATCACATTGTACCTGGTTCGGGAAAATTGACATAACTTTCACTAGAGGTATCAGATTTAGATCATCTTAGGATGGTTTCAAAGAAGACTTCAAGATCTACAACTTCGTGAGGACCTTGAAGAGAGATTTTGTGAGATCCCACATCGGTTGGAGAGGGGAACGAAGTACGACTTATAAGGGTACGGATACCTCTCCCTTACAGACGTATTTTTCATGACCTAATGCACCGGATCCCACTAGAACTCTGAGGTCAAATGTGCTTGCATGAAAGTAGTTCTAGGATGAGTAACCTCCTAGGAAGGCCTCGAAAAAGGAAAAATTATGAGAGCTTGGCTGGGCCAAGACCTAAAGCGGACAATATCTGTAAGCGGGTGGTCTGGGCTGTTACAGATTCTGCCATCTAGAGGGTCAAAATCTTGCATTTTCAAAAGTGTAGAGGGATCAGACGAAGGAATTCGTCTCAGATGAAGGCATTCGTCATCTCGCATTTTCAAAAGTGTAGAGGGATCAAACGAAGGAATTCATCTCAGACGAAGGCATTAGTTTCAGACGAAGGCATTCGTCTCAGATGAAGACATCAGTCTAAGACGGAGGCATTCGTCTCAGACAAAGTCATCAGTTTTAGACGAAGGCATTCATCTCAGACGAAAGCATCAGTCTAAAACGAAAGCATCAGTTTCAAACAAAGGCATTCATCTCAGACGAAGACATTAGTCTAAGACGGTTCGTCTCAAACGAAGCCATCAGAGAAGGAATCAGATGAAGGTTCAGTCTAAAATGAACCAGACAAAGATTCAGTCTAAGAAGGAATTAGACGAAGGTTCAGTCTAAAATGAACCAGACGAAGGTTCAATTTAAGAAGGAATCAGACGATGGATTCAGTAAAAGTTGTGCTTTAACTCAGACGGATCGATTCGTCTCAGACGAAGGAATTCGTCTCTTCTATGCTCACATCACCAAGAGTTATAAATCACTTCGTTTACTATAATTGCTCCATATATACATCATCTGCGACATCCTAACTTATAATGGTCATAACTCTTGACTTCGATATCCAAAAATTACATCCTTTATACTATTGGAAAGCTAAAATTAGGGATCGCAATGGGTAGGGTTCGATTCGGGTATGACTCTACCCATATCCATATCCATTTTTAATGACTTAACCCATATCCATATCCATATCCATTGGTTTTTACAATTTACTACCTATATCCAAATCCATTGGATTGTTCGGGTTTTTGGATATCCATCGGGTTGTATAGCAGATAAAAATATAACTTCTAACTAGACAATATAAAGAGTAGATTTTTGCGAACGCTCCAAATCAAAATTACTTTAATAATAATAAGTCAAGATTTTGATTTGTATGTATTAAAAAATCATAAAATTG
>JANIHZ010000009.1:34568449-34587827 GCA_027478365.1 Erythroxylum rufum | reverse complement strand
CAACAGTATGTAAAGGATTAGGGAGATCGGTTCTTTTGCAAAATTCGTCAATTCCACAAACCTCGTCTGGACATTCATGTACGGATTAATACCCATTATTTGTTCGTTTCACGGTTTTCTAATATGACATTATGAAAGGTCTATACTGATTGTGTTTTAGGTAAATCAGTTCCCGCTACTAGTTCATCTAGAGAGTTAGTCTTTCATACTAAGACCGGTGACACATTCACTGTATCCTCTACAAGTTTAGCTATAGCAGAAACGCTGTTACAAAAAGGTGTTCAAAAGCCTACACCTGAGGAAAGAAGTATCACTGTTTCAATTGGTGCATTTGAACATGCCAGGACACTTCTCGAGAATCCAGACATCAGGGACTCATTTTCCTTTACTGAATCACATGTTATATGGAATCTTACCAAATAATTATATCATATTGATTTATCATTGCAATATACTAGATAAGCAACTGAACGTTGATATATTGTTGTATTTGTAAGAATTTGTCCAATTTCCTATTGAATGAGGATTGTTATTGTAATTCTTCTACGATTGTTAACTGTCATTTTCGTCATTTGTACTTGAATATGACATTAAACAAATCGTCTTATTTCCTTTTCCATATATTGTGTCAAATATTGAATTCAAATTGTTATATAAGTATAAAATTCGATAAACAATGATTTTTAGGTTAAAATATGGGACCAAAGAGACAACGTGAGGTAATACGGCCCAGGTTTAGAGGCATGTTCGGTGACACTTACTGTGAAGGTGGATCATCACATTTTGTAGCTCCTACTAACTCACCTCCTCCCCCTCTAGGGCCTACAGCTGCAGATGAGGCATCACCTACTGCAGGACATGCTACACCATCCCCATCCCCATCCCCATCCTCAACTCATATATCATCCAATACCACTTTATTGGATGGCATAGAAGTCTGCCATCCTGGAGCTGAGGGACCAGACGGAAGAAAGTACGTAACAATTGATGGCAATCTGTAAGTGAAATCACATTAATGACTATTTGTTTTTAATTATGTTATAGGTTTATCAGTTTTTTAATTGTATTAAATTACTTCTTTTAATAGGTTGGTTCTATCTGGATCGTGTTCCAGAAATATGACTTCTAAATTTAAAGAACGGATTGATCCTGAGGGTTATGTGTGAAAGAATATCTCTCGGGCAACAAAGGATTTTTACTTTCAGGAGTTTGAGGTACAATAAACATTTATTTTTGTTTTATATCGATTTATATACACTAATTACATAAATATTATTACATGACAGTACTTTACATTTTTTTTCTTCTTATTTCAAAAAGAATTTTTCTGGGATTCTGGTCTCGACGCTATCATACATACATTTTGGGAGAGGCGCGCTCGTATACGTTATTGCGACTTTATTGGTGCCATACATAAGGTTGGTTTACGACTGCGTTATATTTCAGAGTAAATATGGAGTCGATGGCAAGAGTATTGGAGAAGCCCTGCAGTAATGTTAATCTCAGGGCGTAACTCCACCAACAGACGCAGAGGTCTAGGGTGAGAGAGTCTTCCCGTACATATGGAAGGATCAATAACCCACCACAAGCATACACAGAGACTTGTAAGTATCTAAACTTCACACTTATTTTGTACGTGTTTTACTTTGCTATATTATAGATAAAGGTAATGGTATAAATGTCTGTTGTCATATATGGCGGTGTTGAGTTTTTTTATTTGTTTAACAGGGGGACATATCATAAAAATAGGGCAAATTATGCCGAAATTTTTATTAAATATAGTTCACATCTAACCATTTAGGTTAAATATGCAAGAAAATTCTTTGGGTACTCCTCCTACACCTACTCACCTATTTGTGCATACTCACACGAAGAAGCATGACGGTGTGACATTCGTCAACAGCCTATATAAAGAACTGAATGTATGTGAAATTAATGCATTATTATTATTTCTTTTATAATCATTTAGTTTTATGATTATGAATAATCCCTTACTAATGTAAATATTGGTTCCTAATATGACAAAATAAAATAAACCACTCAACGACAACCTCATGAGGAACAACCTGTTGATGAGACTCAGACGTATTTTGATGTTGTCGGTAGTAGGGACCGTCGTGGACGGATATTCGGGCTAGGTTTATTTGCAAATACTTGTTATTCGCAATCTTCCATGTCCAATACAGCAACGTCTACTAGACAAGCGCAATCGTCGAAAGTCATCGAGCTTCGGGCCACAGTGCATACATTGATGGAGAAGATGACTCACATGCAAGAGAAGATGGACCAGATGGCTCACGTGCAAGAGCAAATGGAGCAGATGGCTCAGCTGAGACAGGAGCTGGAGCAGTCACCCCCAGAGCATCAGCCATCACCAGGACATTAGGATTGTTGTATCATTTCATTTGGATTACAAATACTTATTATGTACAATTTAATATTTTTATTATTAAATACATAAAATTTGAACTTTATATCATTAATCAACTTCTGTTTTAAAAAATTAAATATATAAATAAATCAATTTAATATGCACAGATAATTCACAACTATTGATATTATGCATTTTTCATAAGATCATCAAATAAAATTTAATGTGGAGTTTTTTTTACAAAATTTTTAATTGCAATCATCGACAAAATATAGAAAATCGTCGGAAGATTGTTAAAATCTTACCGACGGAGTTAACAAAACAGTCACAAAATATTTCAATGTTACTGACAAAATACTATTCTGTCGGTAAATCGTTCGTTTTATTTACCGACCGCTCTTGTTAATCCATCGGTATATTTACCGACGGTCAAGTTTTTCGTCGTTATATTTACCTACGCCCGTATTAACAACGCCATTATCTGTTGGTAAATTTTTATACTGATGGAATTATTGGATTTAGCGTCGGTTTTTTCCGACGCTAATTAATTGATTTCTTGTAGTGTAGATATGGGTCTTACTTTGCTTATAGTGGACTCCCTCTAAAATTCTAGCCATATGGTTTCCAAACATTTGTGTTCCACATTAATTCTTTGCCAATTGATGTGTTAAAAGGCCAAATTTTATTTTTCAAATTATATCAAACAATAGTCAAGTTTAATGATTTGTATCGATTAGGTTGTTTTATATATCCTCTGCTTTGCCCATTTAACTAGTACAAATTTTCTTTTGGCATAAAAAGATGTGCATATCTCGGTTTTGCCCCTAATTATGTAGGATACTTTGTTTAGATCTAGCCACATCCAAAATATACACAATTTGACATACTAAATTTGATTCAAATATTTGTTCTTTTAAGCTGCCACATATCGCCCAAAACTATACTTACCGTGATTACAGTGTTGGCTGGCTACATTTGAATCATCATCTTCACTCTATCTCTCTTGTTTCCTTCTCCTACTCCACTACCTCAATCTAATTCCAACCCATCTGCTCACCCAATACCATCACCTATTTGCTAGCAATAAGCACATTGAACTCGATTATAACTTCATTAGAGAGAAAGTTCTGCTGGCCAACTCAATATCTGGTCCATATCTCCAGGGGATCAGGCAATAGACATCTTCACCAAGCCATTGTCTAGAAGCCGCTTTGAATTCTTGCGAAGTAAGTTGTACCTTCTTCTATCAAACTGAAGGGGATATAATAGATATATTCATATTCTTGTATTAAAAACTTTGTATTTTGTACTTATCTTAGCTTAGCTTATCAACTCAAACTTTTATTATTCCATTTTTCTTCTTATCTTGTTATAAACACCTATTACACTACTTATGTAAATAATAAATATCGTGTAATATAATGAAAAAACATAGCTTCCATATCTCTCTATGTTCTCTACAATAGGTTAGGGACACTACTATATGACGACGGTATAAACAGCTAATTTAGAATAGTAAATGATACAAAATGTAACCATCAACTCCACGAGGACTAAGTCAGACTCCCAAAACATCATGAACCTTATCTCATTAGGATGCTCCAGTATGATGCTAAAATTTAATCCCCTAGCATAATACCATAAGTTACATATCAATCAAGAACAAAAAAAGAAAGGGCTATACTGCCTTAGGGGAGCAATAAATGCCAAGAACCCAAATGTTGGTCATCCACAAAGTGATTTCCAGTTCTGTCGATAACTATGCCACCTTAAGATTCAACTTCCTCCCAATGCCACAACTTTAAACAATATAACCTCATTTAACTTCCTCACTGAACTTTGAATGTTTATGCTCTTTGTTTGCAAAAGAGAAACCTCAGTTGTAAAGGTATTGAGTAGCAGATCAATTCATCTTTTGCAGCAGATTATCATACCACACAAAAAGGTACATAAAACACCAATGCTTAAGATAAGGGTACCTCTCTTACCATGATGAAGAAGAACACTTCACCATCAATGAAGGAGAAGATGTCAAGGAAAAATCTTGCGTGAGAAGACGATGGTCTCCTCATGCCAACCACCAACGCATCAAATTATTAAGGTTGACCGGTGAAGGAGAACACTCTAAGCTTCAGATGGCCAAGGATATCTCTCGCATGAAATGGAAGATGCCCAACTACAGATTAGGGCTGTTAAGGGAAGGTGAGGGACTTGGAAAAATTAAACATTAGGGTCCTTTGAGTTGTTTGAAAATTTTGGGAAAGTTAGTTAATTAGAGTTATCTGTAAATTAATCAATTTAATTATAACTTTCAAATAAAATTAAATTTTAACAAGTGGCAGACTGCGACGTGTGACATCCATATGACATAATAAAACCCAAATGTTAAATTAAAAAATATTAAACCAGTAAGTTGGTGAGTCATAGGATCTAACTTAAATTTTATTGAAAACAATAAGGGATAGAACACATCTTCGACCAAGTTTTGCAATGTTGGAGATTAGGGAAGTTTAATAAGATTTGTGCATTGTAATACCAACAATAACAGAGAATGCAGCCAATAAATTTGTTCATTTGATGTAAAAGTCAAAACTTGTAACTCAATTATCAAATGAAACACAGGAAGATTCAACCTTTATGATTCATGCAAACCCTATTTAGATCAAAATATGCTATCATTCCTGATTTTAATGCAATGGAGGAAACATACGGGAATGGTTTGAAATAACAGCATCTTGCACATATTTCTTGGAGTTATTGGGGTCTGGAACCCAACGAATTTCGCTCATGTTGGGAGTCTCCACGAAAGTCATAGTAAACTCTCCAACCTTCTTTATAGCCCCTCTCTTGCCTGCCCTCAAAACCAGATGGTTCCTATTGTATGAGAAAATGCCATTAGTTAGCTGAACAATGTCACCTGGCTCAAAAGCATCACACTCATCACCCCATAGCTGGAAGTGAGCCGAGGCTGTCTCATCAGCAACTAGTGCCAGACATGTCTTATTTTGGCCTTCTGATGTCGCCTTGCGTTTGTCCAAGAGTATAAATTGTGTGTTGATATTGTTTTCAGCTGCCGGTACAATGTCTTTCAAATACACCATTCTTCCTTTCGCAGCTTCAAACCAGTAAACCAGTCTCATTCTGACATTTTATCAAACAGCCTGTAAATAGGCTACTCAACACTGCGCATAAAGAAAAATACGACTAAGATAATGAATCCAAGAGCACACTTGTACCATTTAAATAAAACATCGCACAGGGTTTGGCTGATTTCAATAGTCTAAAGCATAATCCCTAACCTCAGAAAATTATAAAACCAATGTATTCATCTCAATGCTCGATGGCCACCAATCTAGCAAAGTACACTTGTAGAGTTTGGGCCTAAAACCCCAGAGGCAACATAAGAGAATGGACTCCGAGTCCACATTGAATGTCTTTTTATGATTATGAGCGGCTAGGAATGATGATTACAATGGATTCAATTGATTATATAGATTTGTTTTTTTCTTCAAAGACAACCTTGGTTAGAAAATTGATAGATTTCTCTGTTAAAATGCTAATAGTGGACCTAACCAAAGAAACTATCAAACAAAAAATGTAGCTATAGGAAAACTTTAGCCCGTTTCCATCTTCTATTTAAGCCAAAACAAGCATTCTTACGGGGATGAGTTTTTGTTTTCGTCAATTATTATTTCATGGTGGCAATATACCTGCTAAAGAATTTATATGCATCCTCGTCAATGGAGCACATGAACCTATGACCTGTTTTCTGGTTATGGTAGGGAAGGTTAGTCCATTTGCGTACACTTAACCTTCCATAATTCAAAGAGAGGGAGAGAGGGGGGAAAGAGAGAGAGAGCCTAAAAGTAGCATATAAACTTAATATTAATTTCGATCAAAATTGATAACTATACTGGTTAACACTCTCAACCCTAAGTTCTAATGGTGAAATCACGTCAACATTGGTGAGCTTGACCAATATTTAGCACTTAGGAAGCGGAACAAGATAAAAACTTGTGAGTAGGCAAGAAAAACGGGCATTGTTGGTGTACATTAGCAGAAATCTTCAATGAGATGCAAGGTCTGAGTCTAAGACTAAAAAATAACTTAAGATGGACCTTAAGTACAAGGTTAGTTGAATTACATGCATGAGGAAGTTGTGAGAGCTTTAAGAACTTAATGTGTGCTTAAATAAACGGACCATGACTAGTGAACTTGACATGGGTAAGCATTGGACCGAACCAGTGTGCTATGAAAGGCTTTGGACCTGGATAGCTCATCATTAATGGATAAAGATCAAAGAGAGATCTTGAACGACGCGGCGGATAAAATTACAGTAAATAGTGGAATTCTTCATAAATGTATCTTTTTTAATTAAATATAATATCATATAATGTTAGTTATGATGTAGCTAAATCTTATCAGATTGAGTCCTATTTGGATGGGAGTATCATTTAATTGGTTAATATAATGTAATTTGATAAAAATAAAAGTGATCTAATTACTACAATTCAACTATAATTTTAAAGCCAAAGGTACTTATAAATAGCTTATTTAAGTCTTGCTTAGAGGTGAGGGCAAAACATTGAGAAAGAACAATCTTTTGTATACTTTTGGGGGAGGTAATAAAGTTTGATTTTTACCATAACTCTTACGTGTTTATTTTTGCTTTTGATTATCCATTGTTTACATAGTAACTTTACCAAAATTTGTTAGTCGACGATCACGTGAGCAGGCTAAGTCTCACTTAAACGGACCTAAGCGAGATTATCGTACAAAAGAGTAGGAGTAACTTTGGTATAAGTTCGGTGTCTAGAAAAACCTTTGTAACAACTAATATCATATTCAAAATATCGATATGGCAGGGTGAAAGATATGGTGTTCCTGATGTGACAAAAGAATTTGAGATTACCAAATTTGCCACTGGAGGGATGAGATGACTTTGAATAATGATTTCATTGGCAAGCAATTGAGGGAGAAGCTCACTAAAAGAGACTGGCTTAGGTCACAAGCAGTGATAATGTTTGTGATGACGCTTCCAATATTTCTGTAGATAATGAAATTGAATTCATTTGCAGTCATGGTACAACTAGCTAAGGCTAATTCAATTCATCTACTAGGGATTTGGCACACTACAATTATTAAGATACTGAAAAATCATTGTTTTGAATTCTTGTAATTTTATATGCAGCTGAAGTTGTATGTTTTAAGAAATGGGGCCAAAGGTAGTGGCTAACGCATTGTAGACTTCCTGAGATGTGGTCATTCCAATAATGTAGGAGAATGTATCTTCAGTCAGGGAAGATCATAGCCAATAAATTAGCATTTGGTCTTTCTAGAACCAGGTCTGATATTCTAGATTGGGAAGGGTTTTGAAAGGATTTTGAGGATCAGGAATAGTTTTTATAGGTGGCGATTCGTTCCCATCAACAAGTCCCATTAGGTTTTGATAATTAAGAAGCGGTAAGAAATGCGTTTTATAAGATAAGTAATTTTTTTCCATTTAGTTTGATGGAAAAGGTATGATGAGTGGATGAAGAAGAGGAAGAAATTGGTGTGTTCATTTTAGCTATGATATAATGTAGAGAATGTAAAGAAATATGGGAGCCATATTTTTGCATTATATTGCATAGTGTAGTAAGTGGTTATAAGAAGATAAGAAGAGAAATAGAAAAATAAAAGCTTATCTAAATACAGGGATATGAATATAACCGTTATTATCCATTTGGGAAATTTTCATCCATCTTTTTCAATAAAGCAGCAAATCAACCTATTTGTTCAATTCATACTTGTTTCTCAATAGAGCATTTAATTTAGCTTGGTCAGATAGATTCCATATAGGCCTTACGCATGCAACAAACATTTTTTCCACTAAAAACACTTTTCAGTCATAACGCTCGAAACTCGAAATACAACAAACAAGTGTGAATACAGAATTGAAACCCTGAAATGCAGTGAGCACCAAATATAGAAGCCAAAGAACGTAGCAGTCAAGCACAAAAACCATCAATAGAAAGCTCAAAATCGGCAAAAGAATGGAACGACCAAAGAACTAACCTTGGAACCGTATTCGTGAGCTTCCGACACGAGATTTCAACGCCAGAACCTACCAAGAGGGAATAAACTTAAAAATTCATGGATTCTTTGTATGTTATTTTTGTACAACAGAGAGAAAGAGAGGCGGAGACAGAGAGAAAGAAAGAGGAGATGCTCCTGTAGCCGTCGAGGTGAGAGAGGCGGGGGGTAGATGACGGAACAGAAGAGACTTACCTCTAAAACTGATAATTTAATTGTAAACTTCCTACAACTGATAATTATTTATGTATTAGTTATAAAAAAATAATGAATATGATTGTTCATTAATTATAATCATATATTTGATATAAAATTTAAACGTTCATACAATTGTAGGTAATTCAATTCGAATTAGTTTTATGCATGACAATAGTTAGAATTACACAATAACAGTAAATTTGTTAAATGTGTAATTGAATTCTTGATACAAAACTTTCGTGTAAAGTTGAACACTGCTATGGGATGATACAGGGACTGTTAGAAGCAAGATTTTTGGTAGTTATCTTATAGGATAAATTTAATGTGTTAGAGGCCTAATTACTAGTCATTTAAATTAAAATTTTCGTTTATTTTTAAATTATTTGTAATAAATAACTTATTTTAGTTATATACATTCAACAATCACGTGAAAAAACGAAGTCTCGCTAAAACAGACCTAGGTAAGATTATCGTGCTAAAACAATAAACACAACTTTGGTATAAGAGAGAGGGGGAGAGTAGTAAATATGCTTGATATTGATATCGATCAAAATTGATAACTATACTGCTTCTAACATGAAACTATATAACTAATTTTAACAGAGAGATCAATGATCTCTCAATTTGTATATCTTGTTTGTATCCCACAACACTCTCATTACTCCAATCATTGCTTCAGCCGCATCAAATGAGATGCCTGTGGTTTCAGATGGGTATGGAAGCCTCAGCCATCTCTCAACCTTAAGCTCAGTAATGTCCACAACAAATGTGCCTGATTCTTCCAAGCTATGACCACACCACTTACCTTGAACCTGATGCAACTTTCCCCTGCCAACCTCTTCTCCCGTCTCATCTACAAGCACAACATACTGGCCTGACTTGCATGAAAATGTTTCTGCTCCACCCACACGGATGAAGTCTGCCAGAGCATTTTCGACATTGTTAACTCTTGCAGTGCTTTGAAGCCCTTGTGCACTTGATGGGACATTATCATCACCAGGACTCACAGGTGAGTCACGGGTATGCCTTCGTACTGGACCACCATGCCTTTCCGTTGTAACAGAGTCAACCTCCATTGGCACACGAGCATCCTTTCCTGCACGTGCTAGCCTAGCTTTCCGGTTGTTGAGCCTGTAGTCATTTGAAGTTAAAGGCATAAGTTTATTAGCAAGCAAGCATATGAAGATCATAATTTAGTCCTAGCAAATATTTGTTTCCACATATGACCTAAGATTCCAGTTCATCTTGTGCTTCTATTTATACTTGGAATCAACCATGGCATGGATTTTTGTACATGAAAATTCGTCCCAAAATCTTTTTTTTCAAACATTTCTCATTAATGGCACATTTAATTGTCAATGTCTAGAAAATAATTCATGAGAACTTGAACCAGTAAGACAACTAGCACATTCAGGAAAAAGAGACATTTTACAACGGTGACATGCAAAGCATTGCAAGGAAGATGCTAGCTTACCAATTCTTTAGCTGTGATGATGTAACTTCTGAACCCTGAAAAAATAAGGGAATACAAGTATATTGAGTCAAAAATGCGTCTTACCATCTCATGATTGCATAAAATGGAACAATTTATGTCATGTACTTCATTGTGGAACTACTTACATGTAGACTTAATTTATCAGCCCATGATTGTAGGGAAGCTACATTTCGATGCATATCAGGCTCATCTATCAGGGCTCGCTCAATGACTGTCATCTGATAGTCATTCATTATGGTTCGCTTTCTTTTTCTTGGCTGTTTTTCTTCAAACTGGACAGTTTCAAATTTTTCATCACCTTGTACTCCTTTAAGATTACTTTCTTTGAATTGTTCACTTGATTTTGGAAAGTCACCATTTCCTGTTTGGACAACGGAAGTCTTTCCTCTGGTAGAACTTGTATCTGAACCACTTGTTTCAATATTTTGAACATCTTTGTCAATCTCCCTTGTAGCTTTAACTTCCCTCATCAAATTATCACCTTGATTCATATGCTCAGTTTTATGGTTAAGTTGTTCATCTTCTTGGATTGTGGAATTCTCTGATGTTTCCTCTTTCTGATCCCCATTTCGGATTGCGTCTGGACGTCGTTTCCTCAGTAAAGGTGATGAGCAACCTCCAGCACTCTGAGCCTCCTACAAGGAATAAAATTTTCTGGGTAAGCAACATTGTTTGAAAAGAGAAAGCAACAGCGTACACAGACAAAATTAACAATTTTTTGAAATCAGCTAATGCACAGTATTCTAAAAATTTTGGCCCTTAAATGTATAACTAAACTAACACGTATTCAAGTTGGAATAGCTAACTGAAAATCCGGCTATTTATACAACCCTGTTAGCATTTCTAACTCCATAGCTTGGAAGCACTAATAAGATCCTCGGTGGGGTTTTATCGTCAATTGCCAGAATCCAACTAAAGTGATCCTTCACTGACTACACCAAAATTTACCGACATTCACCTGTTGTCAAAGTTGAGTTTAGAACCTATCCAATGATATTGACCTCTCAAATTATTTCTTGAATCAGCCCCAGCAGTATAACTTGAACCATTTAACATAGCAGAGAAAGAAGATTGCCATAATTGTGAAGTAGTGAGACGAACGAAAATAATATCACCATCTAAGGGCAAGAATCTCACTAGAGTTTGGTTGTCTTCCAAGTCAGCAGGAATAATCAGCGACTGCAATTGGTTAAAGAATACTCTGCAACATGACAGATGAAATCATATTATACTACTTATGCAGTAAGAGATACATGAGCTATAACTCTGGAAGTTAGGCACACTTTCAACACTAGGGAAGTAAAAAACATCACTTGGTGATAAAACAAACTTGCAACAGTTTGCATAACATGCAATAATTATCCAGAGCCAATAGTCTCCAAATATGATTGCAATTTACAGAATTACGGTCTTAAAACTTTAAAAGCATTGATTCATAACCTTTCTTTATTTGAGGATTTAATGAAGCCCAACCTAGCAATATGAATTCTAGATACCCCATTTTTTAATCAGGACCATTGGAGTTATGAACATTAGAAACTACCATTATATCACAAATTAATCTATCATAATATGTTAAAATATTGAATAAGGCGGAAAAACCGGGAGTCAATGAAACATCAATCTCCATTTGCACACTTGTGATTCTAAAAAAAAGAATGATTAACCAAAGTTTACAGAGATCCCGAAATCACATGAGCCACTTAATCTAATAGATAATTCCTACAGATTCTTCTTGTTGCTTTCTAGCTCATGAAACACTGTATTTAATAACGATTAGTAGTAGTTATCCGAGTTGTTTCATCATCTATCTACTAAGGCATAGCCTACATTAATCTCAATTTCTACACAAAATAGGATGAAATCTACTGTGCATAATCAGCCACCATGTTCTGTCCACAGTACAGCTGACCTACCTGGCTCTATCAAAAACAAAAGGAAAATAAGAACACAAATTGCTCAAAGTAAAGAATGGCTTGAGATTGTATTCACCTTAGGAGCTGTACATCCTCCTCATTCAAAAAGTTTGGTATTAAGGATTCTGCATGACTTAAGAGGGAACCTATACATCCAAGTTACTCATCAGAAACCAAATTTTAGATTTCATGAAAAATATAAAGTATCAGAAGACACTGATGCATACGCAAATTTCTGCAAACAGAGGTGGCTTTTTGAGCACCAGAAGGAAAATAAAACCCTGGTAGTGACTTAGATGGATCCATTCGCATGCACTCAAGAAAACTGTGAAGGAAAAGATTTCTTTCCTGCTCTGTAAATTAGAACAAAAGGTTGTGTTATGTTGGCTAGATAACAAATATATCAAACCCATAATATTATCAAATTATCATTGAAACATAACTGACCTTCACAGATGCTGGGTACAAAACAATGGAGGTTTGCAATTACTTTGACAAATAATGAAGTCCTTTGATGAGAATAAGTAGCTTGAGGCATATTACCGGGAATTAAAGTGATCTCCAAATTTATCTTGCTAGATTCATTCAATGAAGAAAACGTGTCCAAAACCCATCCAGTTGCTGAAAATGTATCATATTCCAGAGTAGCATCTTCCTCCCTTGGTGGATTATCAGAAGAGCACCAGATGGATAGAAAATCTCCGTGAGGGAGCAAAAATATTGCAGTCAGAACTGTGGTCTGAATTTGCATTTTGATATGAAAAAGAGAAAAAAGTTTTAAATTCAGATTATCCATTCATAATGGAAATTGACATAATGCATAAATTATATTTAAAAGATAGAAGCAGCTATCAAATAAACAAATAAGTTTGCATCATTATTATGATGTCTTTGGTCATTGTTCTTTTCAAATGTTATTGCATCATACAACCAGAAGTGGGATCAGATAACTAAGCAAGCATGCAATATATGGGATCCAAAAATAGCTTACAAAGTGAGTAGTAATGTAAGATCGGAAATTTGAATCATCCGAGAATATATCAGCTAGACGCATAGCATTCAGTCGCAGAAGGCCCATTGGGAAATTCTTTTCAGGGCAAGTATTAGGGTATTTAAGATCTTTACTAACCGCAGTCTTCAATAATTCAAGGACCTACAGATCAGCAATTATATGACCAGTGAGCACTTTGACAGTAAAAGCAACTCTAGAAGAACAAAATCAAAGAAATGAAAGCACTGTGTAAATCAGTAGCACTAGTTAAGATATCTTCAACAGATTTTTTTCTAATAAGAGTTCTCTAGCAAAATGTTGATGGGAAAACTGGCTACAGGAAAAACAGACTAGAAATACTAAAGATTAGTGTGGGATATTATGAATTTGTTGAATGGTTTAGTGCCGCTGCTCAATGAAGAAACTGAAACAAATGCTAATCACAAAGCCTTGAAAGTGAAAGTAAGTTGCCATAGTGGTAAATCTCAAGCTTTTTCACAACACCAGGATGAGGATCAGAGATTAACCTCTAATGCAACAGATTTCGCTAAATTGAGGCTTTTTGGAGAGCTTGCAACTTCATCAAGATAAGAAGTACTCTCTGCTTCGCACAAATGCAATAGCTGCATTAAGGATACAATGAACAGATTGGTATAAAGCAGGTAAAATTTGGTAACCACAGGAAAAGAGAAATACAGATCGAAATGCACCCAAAGCCTTGTCATTAGTAAGACTTACAATGGATAGAACTTTAGCTTTCAGTCTAGATATTGCAGCAACTACCGTAGAAGACTCTAACAATGGAGGTGCGTTGCTTAACTTCAATATCGATTGTGCCAGAAAAAGGATACCACCATTTCTACATAGTTCCTAAGATGAAATGAAAACCAGCTTCTTGCATCAATATAATGAAGTATATGCATTCTTCCTAGTAGTAAAAAGCAAACAATGGGAACTGTTGCATCTGATATCTTCTAAAATTTTGTCATTTATAACACAATAACAAGAGAACTCATTCTATATACCTTGTTCCTAAGTAGGCGCTCCCTAAATACCTTTTGTTGGCACATTAACTGAAGAAACTGTGAAGAGGCTTCACATTGTTGACACATATAATTAATTACTTGTTCAGCTGTTGGGCTTGATCCCATGTGAAGGACTGTGTCATAAGATGACAGTTTTGCCTGAAGAAATTTAATGGCTACATTAACTGCTCCAAATGCTGCATCCATAAACATCTCAACCTATAACAGAAGTCCAGGATTAGAGAGCATGCAGAACTTGAAGATAAAAACCACATAATTACAAACTCCATTTAGAATAATGAAATTAATAACACAAGGACACAAAGAGAGATGACATTCAAATCACAAGGGTACCTTCAACTTATTTATTCTAATTTGCATGTCAAAGCAACCATTTAGGAGAAATACCTTAGGGTGTGCAAGCAGTACAGGAACAAGATCTTGAAAATGTGAAGAAAAACAGCCTGTTAATAGGTACAGACAGCATGCCACTAGTGCAGAATGAAGAAGGGACATTGAACTTGGAAAGTTGTCCTCCTGTATAATGGAAAGAGGTCCTCATAAAATGAAGGTATGTGAAGCAATCTCTTAACTAAAGGGAAAGAAAAATGTTACCAGTCTGAATCCACTGAGAACAATCAGCAAATAAAAAACCAGATCCAACAGCTGTTCTTGCACCTTCAACTCATCGAGCAAGATCTTTATAATTTTAAAAATAAGCTACGTTAATATAATGAAAAGTAGGTTTTATGCTTAAGATCTCACTCAAAATCTATGGAAAGACGGCTCTCTAGGGGGTGTAATAAACACCAGAAAATTACAACATAACCTACAAAATGCAAGTCACTAAGAACACAAATAATTTTCAGCATTGAAAGGATTGTGTGGACCATTATAATCTCAAGAAACAGAGCCAAATACTCCTTTTTAAGGAGCACAAACTTAATGTCAGAAATCAATCCTCAGGATAAACATGAAAAATGTAGAAGTCAGAAAGTTAAAGATTCCATCACCTAAATGCAGCCTATAAATGATTAGACCACAAACACCTAGAGAAGTATCAGCCTTATCTTTAACATCCCACGTCTAAACAGATTGCATAATGTGTCAAAATTTCCTTTTATTCCTTTTTACTTTGTTCGTACTAGTTGAAATTCTTCTTTGCTAAACATCACAAATTGCAACAAAATGAAAGGTACACAAAATGCATGTCCAAATAGCCATTGCTAAATTCGTACTAAATAAAGAACTAAAACTGATACTATCTAAAAAGACAAGTCTACATTTTGTTCTTCCAATGTATACAAAACCATAGGACTATAAAGCCCAACATAACAACTAAGGCAATGACAACTAGACTAACCTGTTCAAGTTTAGTGTGTCGTGGTGCCAGGTCAAAAAAGGTATGCAAAAGCCGAAGTCCACACAATACATGTCTCAATCTTGATTCATCTCTGCCACATTTAATCAGCACCGCAATGAGATGCAATGGAAGACAGCTCACGAGTTTTTCAACATCAATCTGAAAAGTGATGAAATTAGAATGAAAGGAGGTGGTGTATCGAAAACCAGAAGTGATGATAAAAGTGGATTTTCTAACCTTTATTGGACATCCATCCTCAGAATGGAAGTGAATGGTAAAATTTTCAGAGTCCCTGAGTATTTTGTTTAACTCCTGAGAACTTAGCCCATGTAGCTCTTTTACTGCTGAAGTTATGTCAATGATCTGTTCAATTAGATATATAATAGTTATTAGGAAGAGAGAAACAGAAAAGGATAACAAAATCAAGCAAGCAATTGCAAGAATGGAAAAAAGATTGACACTTGAATTCCTCAAAAGGAAAACAAGAATGACTAACTAAACTTAAAGAATTCATGCAGCTAACATTCAATAAAGTTGAAACACTTACTTGTTCAGCCATACATGATGGCTCTTCCTTACCAATCCTCATCCTAGATCCAAGACCAGAAGCTTCACATAAGAAAAATGCACAACTACAACAGCACTACAAGAATGGGAAACATAAAATATTTACATACGAATGCTGCATAATGGCTTAGACACTGAGTCATTCAATTAATTGAATGAATGACAAGGGCCATAGGCGGACCAAACACAAGCAGTCAAGGATCATAGTTGGACCGAACACAAGCAAATTAATGCAACATATTTACTCTGTCTGAACATATGTCTTCCAAGTGTCTTATAGACATAAAGGCACAACCTGGGAAAAATACTATAACTAGATTTTGCAATTAACCAATATACGAAAAAATAACACCAAATACTTTAGGAAAGAAATTACCAAGTCACGAATGGTCTTTAAAAAAAAATAAATAATTTGAAAATTGTGGATCTTGTTGATATAAAAAAGCTACAAGCAATGTTAGTGTGATATTTCATCTCCAACATACTATTTCTTATAATCCTTACTCTCAAGCAAAAGTTCGTATATTAGTTACATAGTATTTTGTTTTCTCATATTGAAAATCAGAAATTATCATCACTAATATGCTATTATGTTTAAAAGTAAACTAATGGTCCTCCTGAATTTTTTCTTTTTTAATTTTTTCCTCCAACTGCGTGGGCATTTGGCTAGTATAATATGAGTAGAAGTACTAATTAACCTGCAACAACTATGGAAGTTGACTTACTGTTTGTAGTGCATATTATGCTTCCTCTTCTGACAAAGTGAAGAAAACACCCTACTTTTTTCCGATTAACAAAGAACATATCTTAGATCAGTGATATACACAGACAACATTCGGAAGCTTGCTCTGGAAGTTCTGGAAGTTTAAAAATAACCAATTATCAGAATTTCAAATCTATTTACGCTGACAAAACTTGAAACGGTTCCCAACGGAAGACAGAACTGGAACGTAACTGATAAGGCATGAAGAGAAAGGTATTTTGACTCCAAAAAAGATGTCATCTCGTAGTTCGAGAACCCTTACTTGTTCCAGCAATTTTCTGCCACAAACAAGTATTTCAAAGAAATTGAACGAGTCCAATAAAGGAATACCTTACTTTCTGTCATAGAAATATGGAAGCATGTTAACAACTGGACCAGTCAAGTAGACACATTTAAATCATGCAAAATAAATCCAAATCCAGCACCTGACCCCAAAATAGATATGCATAATTATAAATATGTGTAGACTAAAAAAATAAACTCGCAATCAAATGCCATTATCTGGCAAAAACCCACGATTGAACTCCACCACTGCTTGCAGAAATCGATTTGCTGTAATGTTTTGGTAAATTTGGTAGCATTAATGCGACAAAAAATGGTCAAATTACAGAAAAAGCGACTTAATTAACGATTTTTATGATGAAGCTTTAATTAAAACAGTCAGGCTAGTGATAACCCAACGTTGACCAAGCACAATTAAATGAAGTGATCAAAGTTAAACTTTTAAAATAACAAAAATAGGAAAAAAAAAACAATAACTTTTCAGTCATAACGTTCGAAACTCGAAATACAGAAGCTAGGGTTTCAAACAAGTGTGAACACAGCATTGAAACCCTAAATGCATTGAGCACCAAATATAGAAACCAAAAAATGTAGCAGTCAAGCACAAACACCATCAATAGAAAGCTCAAAAGCTGCAAAAGAATGGAACGACCAAAGAACTAACCTTGGAACCGTATTCATGAGCTTCAGATACGAGATTTCAACGCCAGAACCTACCAAGAGGGAATAATCTTACAAATTCATGGATTCTTTGTATGTTATTTTTGTATGACAGAGAGAAAGAGAGGCGGAGACAAAGAGGGGAGAGAGAGAGAAAGAAAGAGAAGATGTTCCTGTAGCCGTCGAGGTGAAAGAGACGGGGGGCACATGACAGAAGAGAAGAGACTTACGTTAATAAAAACGCTGTGTCGTTCGTTCGGTTGTTTTCTTTCATCGTTCTTGAGGCAGTGAGTGACTACTGTAAAGAGCTCGTGGTTGTACTTGCTTATCAAGCATGTATATATATATGCTAAGGATAAATAATATGGTAAGGATCACCATTTCTATCTCATCTTCTTTTTTATTCAACGGCTCTCATTCTTCAGCTTTTATCTCATTGTTGCGTCTGTAACTTACCGTAACTTCTTATTTTTTATTCTGTAACTATTATTTTAGACATCACTAACTTATTAAGTATAAATATACTAAGAACGATCAGAATAGACGATCATATATTTTCGTCCTATCACCCTTTTGATCTAACGGCTGTTATTCTTTAGCTTTCGTTTCATCGTCACGATACATTCTTTAGAGCTGGGATTTCTTATTTTTTATTTTTGTAATCACTATTTTAGACTTCACTTACTTACCATTTATTAAAGACAACCATCTGTTTAATTAAACAGCTTTGATTCTTTACGTTATTACTGTGGTCACAATTGTGACTTGTTAGTCACAGCCCCTCACTTTGATGTACAATTGTGACTTGTTTGTTATTATTAATAATAATAACACCCACATGAGAAGTGTCACAATGTGACATATTTTTTTTTGAAATTTTTTATTGAATAGAATTAAAAAATAATTAATTATTAAGTATATATATAAAAAGGACGAATGAGATAAACGATCACGTATTTATATCACATCGTCCCTTTAATGCAACAGCTCACATTCTTTAGCTTCCATCTCATCGTCACGCCTATAATTTATTAGTCACAGCCGTGACTTCTTATTTTTTATTTCTGTAACTATTATTTTGGACTTCACTTACTTATAAAGAATATATATACTAAGGACAAATGAGATGGAGGACCACGCATTTCTATCACATCGTCTCTTTGATCCAATAGCTCTCATTCTTTAACTTCCATCTTATCGTCACGCCTGTGATTTATTAGTTATAGCTATAACTTATGAGTCACAGTTCTTATTTTTTATTTATGTAACCGCTATTTTGGACTTATCTTTCTTATTAAGTATATATATATTAAGGACAAATGGGATGGACGACCATATATTTCCATCTCGTCGTTCCTTTGATCCAACGACTCCTATTCTTTAGCTTCCATCTCATCGTCATGACTATGACTTATTAGTCACAAACATGACTTCTTATTTTTTATTTCTATAATTATTATTTTGGACTTCACTTACTTATCATCTACTAATGACAACCATTAGTTTCATCCAACGACTCCTATTCTTTACGCTATTACTGTGGCCATGGTTGTAACTTATTAGTCATAGCTCCTGACTTCGATGCACGGTTGTGACTTAACAAGTCACAGTCGTGATTATTATTATTATTACCCATATGAGAAGTATCACAGATGTGACACTTAAGTCACAC
>JANIHZ010000009.1:34497486-34512085 GCA_027478365.1 Erythroxylum rufum | reverse complement strand
AATATGTTAGGTACATAAATTTTTAATAACATTAATTTTAATAATGAAATATGCATTAACCTTATTTAATTATTTATTTTAATAGAATATAGTAAATTTATTATATTTTAAAAATATAGCATAATTTTTCATTAATTTATTTTTAAAATTTTACTTAATGTTAATTATTATCAACTAAATAAAAATGAAATTAAACAGCCACCTAAGAATGCAATTATATTTGTGATCTTGAAATGCATGGATGTTATTACCTTGGGAGTGAGAGCGTGAAAGCCCACAAAACTGTGAAAGATGTGCTGTTTAGGTTTCTTATTTCCTTAAGGCCCACTCAGAACAGTCAAAAACCTCCCCTCCTTTTCTTGTCAAACAAAACCCTTTCAACATTGCTAAAAACCCTAAAAGAGAGCTTTGTTTAGCGATCAACAATGGCTGAGCAATACAACAGCCATCACGAAGCCATCGTCTCCAAAACCTTTCCTGTAAAACCAAAGCTAAAACCCAAAATCAAAACCCCCTCAAAAACCCCTGAATCAAAGTACTGGTCTTCCTTCAAATCCCACCAAATCCCAAACCTGGTCTCCTCAATCCCTTCCATTCAGTTTTCGCCCAAATCACATTCTCATCTCTTCGCAGCTGCTAACTCCGCTTCAATCACTCTTTTCTCCTCCCAATCCTTCTCTCCCACTTCTACAATATCCTCTTTCTCCGATGTCGTTTCTTCCTGCTCTTTTCGCTCTGATGGGTCCCTCATCGCCGCCGCGGACATCTCCGGCCTTGTCCAAGTTTTCGACGTCAAGACCCGGACTCCACTTCGCCGGCTACGGTCACATACCCGTCCAGTTCGGTTTGTCAAATACCCTGTTCTTGATAAGCTCCATTTGGTGTCTGGTGGTGATGATGCAATCGTTAAGTACTGGGATGTTGCGGGAGAGAGTGTGATTATTGACCTACAGGGTCATAAAGATTATGTGAGGTGTGGAGATTGTTCTCCGTCTAACCCGGAGATGTTTGTTACTGGGTCCTATGATCATACAGTGAAGTTGTGGGATGTGAGAGTGGAGAGTAAGAAATGGGTAATGGAGTTAAATCACCTGAAACCAATTGAGGACGTGACGTTCTTGCCCTCTGGTGGAATGTTGGCCACAGCTGGAGGGAACAGTGTGAAGATATGGGATTTGCTTGGAGGAGGGAGGCTGGTGTACACAATGGAGAGTCATAACAAGACTGTCACGTCAATTTGTATGGGCAGAGTTAGGAAAGATGGGGAAGAGTTAGATGCAACTCAGGATAGGATTTTGAGTGTGGCTCTTGATGGGTACATGAAGGTTTTTGATTATGCAAGAATGAAAGTGACTCATTCGATGAAGTTTCCTGCTCCACTTATGTCAGTTGCAGTTGCAGGTGATGCTAGAACAAGGGTCATTGGTACTTCTAATGGAATCATTTTTGCCGGGAAGAGGAAGGTGAAGGGGAATATGGAAAAGGCTGGATTGCCAGATTCAATGGGGCTAGTGAGTGTAGAGGAGCCTCAGAGGCGGGTTTTAAGGCCAACTTATTTCAGGTACTTCCACAGGGGTCAGGGAGAGAAACCAAGCGAAGGGGACTACTTGATAATGAGACCAAAGAAGGTGAAATTGGCAGAGCATGATAAGTTGTTGAAGAAGTTCATGCACAAGGAAGCTTTGGTCTCGGTGTTGGGTGGGAAGAATCCGGAGAATGTTGTGGCTGTGATGGAGGAATTGGTGGCCAGGAGGAAGTTATTGAAATGCGTAACTAATTTAGAGGAGGAGGAGCTTGGATTGCTGCTGGGGTTCTTGCAGAAACACTCGACTATGCCAAGACATTCTGGGTTGTTAATGGGGTTGACAAGGAAGGTTCTTGAGATGCGAGCGGGGGACATTACAGCTTCCGAAGCTTTGAAGTTGCATATTAGAAACCTTAAACGTTCAGTTGAGGAGGAGATTAGGATCCAGCAATCGTTGCTAGAGATCCAGGGAATTATTTCTCCCTTGTTGAGGGTTCCTGGAAGATGAAGATTGCCTCTTTCTAATTTTGTTACAAGGTATATCTTTTTTTTTTTTAATCTTCTCTTGTCATAGAGAGAAGAAGTTGACATTTTTGTGTAATCTGAGCTTGCTTTCTGTGGTAAGTTGAAGGTTTTAATGGCCTTTAGAGCAAATTTTAGTCCATTTCTAAACACCTGTGGTTCAATGAGAAGCTCGAAAAGATTGTTGTCCGGCAAAATTGCTGCTCCACTTTGATGGAAACTTTCGGCGAGCCAGTATCCTTTATGAACGGCAATGACCCCAACAGAATTCTTTTAAGAAATTAAAGCCCAACCAGGCATGGGACCTTTTTGAGTTTTTCAGAATTTTCAAATTCTCTATCTGAAATTCAACTTTACCTTTGTAAATTCCAGAATACAGCTAGAATATTCTCTTAAAACTCCATCAAATCAAATTTTATCTAACTGAATTTTGGAATCATACATAAGTAGTGTTTTGGGATTGAGATTTAGAAGTGGCGACTGTGGACACTTAACAAAGCTTTCCTTTCCTCAAACTTCTCGTGCGTGTATATCGACTCATAAAATTGTGATGTTAAAACAGTACGGCAACTCCGTTTACTTCTTCAATTTGCTTAAATAAGATTATATGACCCTTGAAGACATAACATAGATGAGTGATCAACAATATAAGGCCTTTTCTACATTATTCAATCAGAAATTTATGCATTGTTACTAAGCATAAGGGAAAGATGACGTCAGCAGTATCTACAAACTGCAACCTATGCACCTTAAATTTACACTCCACAACTCGATGGTAATAGTGTTATTAGATCGATGTCCCTGCCAACGCCATCTGTCAGGCGCATATCATCACACATATGAACGGAGTTACCTGCACGACCATTTCCATACATTATTTTCTAGAAGAAGAAACTCCTGCTCTTGCCTGGCCTTTGCTTTCGTCTCTTGAAACTTTCAACGATCTCAACCTGGATGATGGTCTTAATGAATGTATCAATGGAGCTTCCTCTTCTTCCTCATCATCTTGTTTCTCCTCATCATCCTCAGCATCTTCTTGATCAGATGCACTAATTGAATCCTCTTCTTCACTTGAACCATGTCCATCAAAGAGTCTCTTTCCTTCTATATTACGACGCTTCCTTGGGCGGCCCCTGCGTCTCACACTAGGCCTGTCTTTCTCATCTGTAAAATTCATACAAATATTTTACCCACGCCTAACATTCTTTGAGCCAAATGTTCAAGCCAAAATCAAAATAGTAAAACATTGCAGTTGAACATATCTTCAGCTTCAAGAATCCTAAGATATGTAACAACCAATGACGAACGCCATACTTAACCATTTGGCAACTGTTTATAATGACTTGTCATTGTTTCTGTACCATAAATTTAGAGGTATCACCTAAAATAGAATGTTTTGCGATGGTACATATGAGCATAAAGGGCTGAATGAACAAGGTTGAGCGACATAATATAAAGCTTAAAAGAACAACAGAACAAGCTAATCAGAACACAAACACCGACCGGTACGCGCCTATTCCAATATACACATCTAGATTGGAAATTTTCACTTTCTTTGTTAGGTATCTTATTGACCAATAAGTAGTTCAAGCGAAATAAATACTTGGACATCTCAAGGATGTCCATTCTAGATGGCAACCCACTGTCAAAAAGTGTAAAAGTTGCATCTCTGCTAATTGCTGCAGGCATTGCCACAGGAACATGCCATAGCATATAACTGCCAATAACAATGTTTTAACACTCTTGCCTCTTGGTTACGTGGCAGAATTGCAAGACTCCAAAAAGGGATAGAATGCTGAGGGGTTCCCTTTTCGATCCGTTTTGTTTGGTACAGATCAGCTTTCACCTTCACTACTTAATGGTGAAAGGTAATGGTCAATAATGGTGAAAGGTAATGGTCAAAACAATCAATTCCAGCTATATCGATAATCTTTAGATACTATAGATAATATGTTATTTATACATTTTCGCCTCAATCTCCCAGAAGCAGAAAATCATTAATAAACAAAAGGAGTGGAAAGAGATTTAACCCCACACATGCACTCCTTGTTAATTATATTCTGATGCATGTGAAGACAGATATGAGTAGGAGAAGGCACAGAGACATTAAAAGATTAGCAACCATGTAGTTAAACTAAATACAGAAATACCCACTTTCAACTAGAGAAAGCCATCAAAATCGTGGTAAAAATAAAACAAAGATAAGTATGGTGGCTATTAAACAAACCTTCACTAAACAAAGGCATTAGAAATAAACTAGAGTTAGGCATAATTTTACCAGGCAAACCTTCATGCTTTGCATACTTTTCTCTTAAGGTATCAATGAATGTGAAGTATGGTCGCCAGCCACTGGGATCTTCATCAGTGTTCACATTCTCTGTCCGGCGTTGGACATCCTTCAGGCTATTCTCAAAATAATCAAGTGTTAGTTATAATGCATTTGCAGGAGCAAAAACACACCAAGTCATACATTATTTATGTACCATCTTTGACCAAAATCAAAATAGCAATTCCATTCTTGCTAATTTTACAGAATCTTCTTTCACTCTTGCAAAGAGAGGGGGCTGCAAAATGAATTATCAGAAATTTGCTCTTACATTTCCATGGCATCAGGTGCCGGAAGTTTAGAAACAAAATGGAGCGCTGCACCTTCCAGAAAAGACAACTGTTTTGGAGCATCTGTGAAGGCAAACTCTATACCATCCTTGACAAGTCTTAATATGTCTGATCTATGTTTGTTCCGAGCAGCTCCCACATACATTCCAGAAAGTCGAGTTGCCAGATCCTTGCACTCTTGAAATGACTTATGATAGGACTCATCATCACTTTTGGCAAGATCTGCCAGATAGCGATAATAAGCCTACTCAAATCATGAAGAAAGAAAAAAATCAATGAAGTATCTATCAGTTTGTGCACAGAAAAAGAATCAATCACAGAAACACAGTTAAGAACAATTTTTTTTAAATTATATAGAAGCTCAAGACATCAAAAGATGAAACTGTTGGAAGAATGCATCTTCAATCTAGCCAGAATATTTTCTGAAAGAAGTCACTGTGTAGATATTATTTAAAGGATAAGCTAGAAAAACTACCATTAAGCTGAAAATGTCAAGTCAGACACCTAGCTTGAAAAATGAAAATAAGGATGAAAACTGGCAAATCTACTACCATGAAACTGAAATGTTAGGTCAGGCACCCAAAAGCTTGAAAAATGAAAGTAAGGATGAATCTGGGCAAATCTATTACCATGAAACTGAAATGTTAGGTTAGGCAACTAAAAGCTTGAAAAATCAAAGCAAGTATACTACTGGCAAATCTGTGAGCAAATTTTCCTTCTTGTACACTATACATCAACTTCTAGGAAATATGAAGAAAACCAGATATCATGCAATGCTGAGGCAATAAAATGTAACATGTGAAAAGCAGCAGTTTGACCCAAATAAAATTGTTGATTGCCAAAAGATACAAGTCCTACCCTTTTCAAGGCTTCAAGAAAGATATTGGATATGTTATCATCTTTTTTCTTCATGACAGTGATCAGATGCTTGACAATATCTGCAACACTAGTCCCATGCATCACAAAATGAGATATGATTTCTGGAGAAAGACACTCCTGCATTAACCACATTAGATCAAGTAAGCAAAATATAAAACTAATGACCAAATCTAATCAAAATGTAGAAAAGGATAGATCACCATAATTAAAGCCCATACGATGTGCAATATTGAATACCCTCAGTCCCATCACGGCATCACCCAAATCAAAAGAAGGATATAAAAGAACTCAAGTGAACTTCGTCCAGAAAAGCATGAAAGCTACAACTATATCTTATTGATTCATCAAAAGACACAAGAACAATAAGTAACAAACATATGACATGCTAACATAAAACATATAATCACCTTGGAAACTGTATCAGTAACAACTAACTTTGCAGCAGCTATCATAACTGCATCTCTGTTTGTCTCCTCAATGTACTCTTTGTTCATGTCCTCATCTTCTGTTTCATCTGTGATAAATTCACTAAAATTTATAAGACAGCAATGGAAACCAAAGTAAATGTGTTTAAATCTAAACGAAGTTAAAGATTAAAACCCATGTTAGCAGATAGGATCAGCTGCTCCACATGCTAGTTGTGACATGGAAACATGTTAAGGCAAAATAAAATCGTCATAAAGTAAAAGGTACTGAGTCACCTGAAATCTTAAGTTGCTGTTCACAAAGTTTCCAGAATTTTCCAATAACAGATTCATCTGGTTGAGATCCTAAAGTTTCCAGTTTTGTTGAAGAAAAATTGGCCTTTCTGAACAAACACCAAGCTTCTGCAAGTATAATTGAAACCTACACACAAAACCATTCCCATTTGATAAATATAACAGAATTCAAGAAGCATTTGAAGTTTTTTCTTACTTCAATTGATAAACATATAAAAAAGAGAAATAGCATGCTTACCCTGCAAGCCAGCTGATTTCCACACTTATTCCCTTCCTTATCTTCGGAAGTGGACTCAAGGAAGTACCCAAGTTCCTCAAACAAGGCATCTCTTTTCAAGAGAAGAGAAGATATGGATGCTTGTGTGGCACTTCCACTGTTTACAATGGCCTGCAGGGACCAGGCTACATGCAAGTACATATTGAGAAGCAGAAAACTAGCAACCTGAGAGTGCAAAAGGTTGAGTAAATGCATGGAAAATAGTGTAGTAAATCCAAATCGTTTACCAAATTACTAACCTCATAGTCCACGCTTCTGAAACTGTGGAGAATCTTCACAAGATCTTCATACATGTTCTCCATAGGCACAGACTTTGATAGCTGAAGCTCATATAACCTTTTCAAATTTACAAGTAATGAGTATTCATCACCATCCTGCAGATTTACACGTTACTTTTCCTTCACTTTATTATAATAGAAAAATATAACACCAAAAATGGAAACTACCTCTGCTTCTTTCATAGAAGATTTAAGCTTTGAAATTAACTCATCTTCAAGATTTTTCAACTTGTTTGAAGCGAAATCTTTCAGCTCCCCTTGACTCTCACTGGAACAAAATGTAATCGCCTTCACACAGGATCTCAGGGCCTCCTTCTCACCGTGTTTAAAGAAAGCTTCTTTAATAAGGTGAAGGGCAATTTTGAAATTCTGAAATGACCAACAAATTAAAATCAATATAAGACTACATTTTATGATAGATGAAGACATGCACTTGCAGGCAGTCAACCAATCACCTGTTCCTGTCTTTTCAAGGAATATAGTTCTAGGTTCATATGCACAATAATTTCCACGAGTGATGGAATTTTTGCTTTATCAGCCATGAATTTGCGTAGAAGCAGTGGATAGTTCTTCATCATAGCAATTGTTATGTCCTGTCTGTTGTTTTCAAATATTTCCTGGCATTGGAGGTAAGGAGAGCATTGACTTCCTTTAGAAACTTACAGTTAGAAAAATCAAAGGTGAGCATATTAGAATGTTACATACAAATAAAGATTAGCGATAAAATAAGCTGCACTCAGGAGAGATCCTTAAATTTCCAATTTTACAGCTTCTCTGACATTAAGCATCATAGTATTTATTCCAGGAATCAGAATAATGTTACTTGTAAGGACAATAACTATCCAGAAACTATATTTAGATAAAGGAAGATGCTTGATAAAAAGAACACCAACTCAAAAGATCGCAAGGTTTTTTTTAAGGAAAATAAGCCAAGGCCTAAAAAAAAAATTACATACTTTCTGAGCTTTATTGTAATACTGCTTTCGGTTGTCTGAAGCTGGAACAATTCTCTCTCCCACAGCCTTTCTGACAGATGCAAACAGAAGCCTCACTAAATTTGTCGCATCATCATCTGTAAGCTCAATCATTGGGTTCTCATCTAGAAGCATGGAAATAATACATTTCCAGTCCTGGAGACAAAAGCATAAATTGCCATCTCAAAAGCAAATAGAAATTGCAATTTAACCAGTAACTATCTGCATATCTTCTGGATAGATGCATGCAGCAATTTATTGTAGAAAAAAGTTCTTCAGAAGTTACTGTAAAAAAAATAGTGCAAGTCCCACAGAATCATTCAGCTAAGGATCCTAGCCATGAGGTCAGGTAGAGTCCATTCTCACTCTGATCTTTCTACAAAGACCAAGTTGCATTCTATAGTTGAGAAGAAAATAATACCTTCATTGCTTTCATGTACTCCCAGACATCATCAATAACATAGATACTCAGTATTGGGTCTGTTGAAAATTCTCTTAAAATTTGTAGCATTCTACTAAGATGAACCTCAGAAGTGTCATTGTCACTGCCTGGAACAAAATCACCATGAGTGTAAGTGCTCTGGTTCATGGAATTTAACAAAATTGCAATTTAAGAACAAACCTCTTGAGCTAGATTGGGAACTATTGAATTTTTGTGCAATCAAGTGGTCATACACCAATTCTCCAATGGCACGCCTGATGTCTGCTGGTTCATCAATAAGTAGGTCATATAAAGGACCCAAGTCATCATCAGGTAGAAGCTGATGCCTGTTACCAAAAACATTTTTCAATCTGGATGACTATTGCAAAAGATAACGAAGATTGGTTTTTAATACAATATCCATTACTATACACAAAAATGCATATCAAGGGAGTAAAGTGAAAAAGGGTTAGCTAAATGCTGTAACCTGAGTAGTTGTTTTACAAGTCCAATGGCACATACAGCAACTGAGACATCAACATCATCAGCAAGCTCAATCATCCGGTTGGAGAATCTCTCAGTGAATAGACCAAGAGTGGGTACATTGTCATCCACAGCATAAAGATTTTGCAATGCAAGAACAGATGATTTTCTTACACCAGCATTCTTAGATTTCAATGAATGAAGAAAAGCAAGTTAGAACTCTCACACACAGAGTAGAAATTAAGAAAGAACTCGTAGTAAATAACAGAGCATCCCTTACTTTATCATTCAATGTCCATCCAAGATACTTCAAGTATAAGTCCTGCAGAAAAAGGGATGGATATGATAAAATCCACACTCCCAATGCCTCGATGCATGACATTCTGATATTGGGATCAATGTCTCGGTACCGATGCACAAATAACCTTCAAAAAGAAACACTAAGATAATCCATGTGTTTGAACTAATGAAAAAAGCATACACAGTACAAAGAAGGTTAGGAAAAGTAGTACCCAGTAAATATTTTGCGCATCATATCCTCTAGTACAACTATCTTGTCGTGGGTCATTGATAACCTTTTATTTAGTGACTCTAAACGGGGCCCCTCCGTTCTTTTCTTCTTTTCAGCATTTAACTGCCTCTGAGTAGTTTCTCGTTGTGTGCCAAGCATTTTACCAACGGTAATGAAGGATGTCACAAGTTGTAGACCCATCAAAGAAGCAACTTGGCGGTAAACTCTCGGAGGAGTACTGCACAGTATCATATTTAGGAAATTCAGCCACAGAGAGATGCTTCATCATGTTTAACTGCAACGTTGAAAATCCCAAAAACAAAAGAAATAGTACTGACCATGACAGTGCTATTATATAGTCCATGCATTTGTCAAACAAGATTTTATCAAACAGTGGTCCATTTTGGCACTCAACAACCAGATTGTCCCAGAAGGACAAGATGTTATCTTTGAAGTTTCTAAAATCCTTCCGCTTTGAGTTTTGATAATCTTCAATTTCCCCCTAATGATCAAAGAGAAGTTAACGTTGTGGGAACAAAATTTTGGTCAATGAAGTTAGGGAGGCGGTAGTGTAACCATATCTATAAATTTTATTGGAAAAAGCATAAAGAAACGTAAAAAGGCGACAAGAACAGAAAGTATGAGAGAAAGAAATGTACTCTTCTAGCGAGGTTGACTAGAGCAACCACAACATCATCTACATCAGTCTCATCCAGCACATCTTTGTTGATATAATATTTAGCACCACATGCCTGCAAAGATATCCATTTCATTAGAAAGAGAAGTGCATTAGATGGAAAATTTAGCTCACTTTCGACAGGTACCAATCTTCAGGTCTTATTTAGGTTTAGAACTTCACTTCTTTCGGCCATTAGAATCTGTTGAAACAAAGAAAAAAAAATACCTCAAAAAGCATTGTTAAGAGTTCAACCATTGCAGATTTTTTATCTTTTTCATAGCGCTCAACCCATCGCTTTACTGTCTGAGAAATTTGTTTGCCGTTACCTTTAATAACATCTGCACAAAGTATAAAAATAGTCAATTGACCCAAATAAAGGTAATACGATACAATGTCCTTTTATTTATTTTCTTGTCTTTTTATCATTTCTCTCAAATTTTCAGTATGTTAAAATATAACGTTCAAAACTCAGTCATTTTCCCAACTTTAAGTTTAAATCCACACCCTGATCTAGGAAACCCTAAACAAGCGTGTACAAACAAATCCACCATCATTGTCTTGCAAAGAGAACCATACTTCATCATTCAACTACCAAAGAATGCGTCAGTTACCAATCAAGGTATGGTCGGACTTGTGAGCGGTAGCCGAAGTTCCTTCCGAAGCACGACTCCGTTTAGCTCTGGGCCGAACCTCTTGATCGACAGAAGTTTCGCGGTCCACCTGGTTGCGGTTAGGACTCTCATCGCTGGCATCGCTAGTTCTCTCACGGTTCTCTGCACCACTGTCGCTGGCTTTGCTTGCGGTCTCACTCTGCGCCCTACTCCTCTTCTGCTAAAAAAAAAAGAAAGAAAGAAAGAAAGAAAAATTAGGCTCACACGCAAAACTCCGAGGCAACCAAGAAATTGACTACTTACATGAGACGCGTCGGCCATGAATTAGGGTTTGCAAATTGAATTGGGAGGAGATAATGGGAGAACAGTAACTCCCGCCAAAAATGTAGATATGTGAGCTATTTATTTCGCCGTAGTCGCGGAGTACTAGAAGGGAGAAGAACTGAGGGTGGGGGAAGCTTATATTTGGATCTGTGATATGACCCGTGCCCGCCCCGATCCAAGAGCTTATTTACGAATCATGATCCACCACACGTAATCATCACCTTTTGTGTGATTTTCATAATGACTGAAGCTGCATGTGTTCATTAACCGTTTGGCATTCACGTTCCGTGTTAGATTATTTACAACAATTGAAAATTATATTAATATTAAGTTTTATTTCTCCAACTGATTTTATGTTTATAAAATTACTTGATAACTGTTAAAATTCTTCAGAATAAAGTCATAGTTGTACAACAAAGAAAAGACACGAGACAACCTTCAAGCTTATCTATAGAACGAAGGTTTTTACTAATTCAGAAAACGATCAGAAGAAGAAATAAACCACACCGGCTTCTTCAAATGACCGCATGAATTTGAATACATATATATTGACAGTTTCGTACTAGGGAACAGGGCTCAAAGTGAAAACCCCTCTCTTTTGAACTGTATGTGGCATGAGGAGTAAACAGAATGCCCAAACCCCTATTCTGAAACGCAACGAGATTTCGTTCAACAACATGCCACCAGGGAACATTCAAGACATACTGGCCATGGAATTCATTAGTACTTGGTAGCCTTCTGGTATTGGCGTCTGTGTCCGTACACACTCTGCCAATATAGGAACATCAGAACTGAGGTCTAGAAACCTTGCCATAAAAAGGAGAAAATGAAAATCAGAAATTCTCTTCACAAATGGAAGATTCTTCATCCGGTCAAGTTGATTCTTCAGTGCCCTCATTGTTACTTCAGTGGCCCTGTTCTCAACAGGAAAGGATGACGAAAGAAGACCCTGTAGCAAATAAGACACATTGAGGCCATTAAGTACTCAAGACCCTGCATATTAGACTAAACAATTAATGCTTGCCATTGAACATTTTGCACAGCACAATGCCAATAAGATAAACCATCAAATAAATGCCCCCTGCCAATAAGGGAAACAATCAAATAAATGCACCCAAAAGAAAAGGCCAGTACTCATATAATATAAGATAAATGAACTCATTTTCTTTTTCTTTTTCTTTCTTCTTAACGAATGAAAAGCAGCCCAAGAAAGAACGGGTAATCACCCTCTCAACATCTTTGATCCCCAATATCATTCATCTTCCCAACCTCCTCTTCCCAAGTAATAAAATCACTAGAAACCAATAGGTCTAAATAATAGAACCTACATGCTTACTGTAAGGTTAGATGATACGGATAAATGAGGAACCTCCTCTTCCCAAGTAATAAAATCACTAGAAACCAATAGGTCTAAATAATAGAACCCACATGCTTACCGTAAGGTTAGATGATAAGGATAAATGAGGAACATCGTTTCCTTTAACCATCTTTTATCTCAACATCCATTCATCTTTCACTGCCTCTTCTTCCCAAAATTACCAAAGAATTGGTACAAGTTAAACAGAAAAAGGAAAGCCTTCAAAATAAACACATGGGAGAACAAAGTATGAGTTTTGAAAATAGTCCAGATAAGAAAAGGTGATGTGTCCTAGTTAGCCTCCAAAATGTCCAAGAAAACTGTGTAAATTGTTTTATATTAAATCCATGCAACATCAATCCACCCAATACCATCATTTAACCTAAGCAACTAATCAGATGCATCTTAGATTAAGAAACTTACAATCAAATCTCAAGGAAGAAGGCTAGACAATAGTCAACTCATTCCTAACATATTTAACTCTAACTTTACCTAAGATCACAACATGGCATGCAGAATCTGATATATGCAGTAGCAGATTCAAATAAACAATAATTACAATATACCAATCATGCTTATCCTCTAAAAGCTTGAGAATAACTACATCTGATTTTCCCTTCCATTTTTTTCTACAACCAGTAAGTTTATACTCTTTCTTTCAATATAACCAGGATATAAACACTTTCTAGTGATCTCTCAATGAAAGTAAGAAACACAAAGTTTGAGTTGCTGATTTAGCAAATTCTATCCATTTGATCATTGTCCTAAGGCCACAATCAAACATATTTTCTTTAGCCAAAAGGTCCAGTTGCCCATCAAAATATGATTACTAAGAGTGAAACCTATCTGAAATACAACTTAAATTAATCAAGCACAACAAATAACTAAGTAAGAAAGCACCAAGATCCAGAATCTCATCAGGAAACATGAACTCCACAAGCCAAAAAAAAAAATTAGAAGTTGGTTAAAACGCACCTCGTGATCTAATATCTTAACCACAACCAAGAAAAAATCATTATCGACCTCCCTAACATCCTTCACACCAACAACAACATCCTTCTTCATCTTAGACAACTTTGGATCGTCATCCTCCCCAATCTCAGTCTCAAACCACCCTTCTCTAAACAACCTTATGCACATATCACTCATCTGAAAAGCCTCAAAGTGTACATCAGCCCCACCATCCTCATTGACCTGTAGCTTCACAACAGCAGTAACCCACTCCTTCAATTCGCTTTCCGCGTGAAGCTCTGCAGCTTGCAGAACCTCCCTGTTGGACAAGGTGTAATCCTTCTTGTCCTGCATTATCGTCTGTGTGAATATAAACCCTACCCTCCTCATCCCCAAACCACTAGCAATCGCATCCACCAATTTTTCCTCATCGGGGTCTCTCAAAAGCATCAAATTTTCCTCTAAACCCTGTTGGGGCGGTTCGTATATGAAATTCACTTCCACTTTACCTTCATCAGACAAAGTTCCGTACATAAACCCACCTCTTTTAACCGCAAAAGCTAGTGTTTCATTAACGTAATGCTGAAACACGTTAGCGCAATCGCGATCAAACGACACCGACTCGCAATGCGGAGTCTCTTGTCGTGAGACTCGCATCTGTTTGGCGATCAGATCGTCGACGGTCATCTTCCGGCCGAAAGAACCGGCAGGAGTGACGGCAGGTCCCGCGATGGTTCGCTCGCCATCGTACGACAGGAAAATGATGGAGCCATGCCCCACATTAAGGGCGGAGAGAAGGGTGTTGGGGTCCGACATGTCGGTGAACCGGAGTAAGTCGGATGGGGATTTAGCGAGGAGGAGGTTTTGGTTTGTGGATAGGGTTTGATTGTGGATTGGGATTTGAAGATGGTTCTGAATTAGGGTTTTGAGCTGCGATACTGTAACGTTGGGGTTGTCGACCGTGATTCGCTCGAGGCCGTCTCTGCTACGAATTCGGATCAACATCTTGTGGATTATGGACGATCTTAATTAGGGTTTTATGTAGAGAGGAAATTGGGAGAGAATTGAGACTTCTAAGGTTTTAACAGATCAGTGAAACAGTCATCTTTTCCACGTTATATATACTTCTACAACATTCTAAAAGAAAGGAATCTGGTCTTGCTTGTGAAGTTGGCGTACCAGTTGGATTGGGATTTCCATTTTCCACTTTACATAACTAAAAAGGATTACATTAGAAATATACGTTGCTTGTGCCAAATTATTATTATTATTTTATTAAAAATTAAACTGTTTTACTTATTTTAATTTTTTTTTAATAATTAGAATAAGTAAAATAGTTATCTATTTGTCCATATTAAATAAATATACAACAAGTGTAACGCAATTCGCAAGTACAATAACTCGTCTATGTGTTTGATTGAATGCTTTTTTAGAAGTTTATTAAGCTTTTTTTTTAATCGTAAAAGTCTTTT
>JANIHZ010000009.1:34458116-34480289 GCA_027478365.1 Erythroxylum rufum | reverse complement strand
TTAACGACCTTTGATAAAATAGATCACGAGTAGTATCAAAACATAGCAATCCCCACACAAGATAACTTTGATGACCTTAAGTCAAAGGATCACTTATACAATCATCACAATGAGAATTCCATAGACATACAAGTAATGTTCTAAATGAATTTATCATATCGGGTCTGTTCAGTGAACTTGTTCTTTAACAAGCACCCACACGTTTATTTAAGTATCTCTATACTTTAGCCTATGAGATCAACTACTTCCTTCATAAGGAAAAACAAAAAGTGTGCTAGTCTTTTTCCGTTATATTAATTTCCAATCTTAATAGCATAATGACTAGGAACATTTTAGGAATAATAAATAAATGCAATATGAACCTCATAATTATAATCTCATTATAATTTCATTTGCAATGTATAATTATCCCATAGACTTTATCATATACATCTACACATGTACAAGATAAAGAATGCCTTTAAATAATTTGTCACTAAACGACAACTAAAGCGATTGACTGTAGGGCATAAACCAACATGTATAATGCACGCAAGCTTGGATGTAGAGTTTTTGAGTCTGATCCTCATAATGATGTTCCTGTTGTCTTCGTGCAGTTACTAGTTTGGACGACGAAAACACATTTGGTTTTGCATGGTTTAGAGGAAACTGACCAGTTTATTATTTAAGAGGTTAGCTTTTATTCACAACTGTCAAAAGTAAGAATTAAACAAAAAACTAGTTCGATTCATGCTTAGCTTGGTTGAAGCGGCAGGTTCGGTCTGATTTTTATATCGTTGTTTAAAATATCAAAGTTAGAAAGTATTTAAATGCTAAAATTATTTACGAATGCTTCAAAATATTAAATTTTAGTATGTATTTTAGTGTAAATATTATGATTGAAAAAACATATTTTGTCATCTAAATTTTAATGTAAATATCAAGATTATATCAATAATAACGCAATACTTAATTGATGAAAGATTAAAGTTACGTTGGTTTTAAATTACAAATGGATAATATTAAATTTATTTACAAAATTTTAATTATATATATATATATATATTTCAACGTAAATGTTAAGACTCAAAAGTCAAAACGACTTTTTCGCGAAAACACAACAGTCACAAAAGTAAAGCTCGAACAGAAAATAAAAAAGGGGTAAGAACAAGAAGACAACGTCAAATCACATGGTTGGAGTTTGGACTTTGGACTCATTGGTAATTGGTTGGTGGGAGTGTGAGTTTGAAATTCAAATAGTCGGGAGGCAGAGAGAGGTCTGCGCAGATGACAGGGGGACCCATCCGTATCTTTGTTCAATTAATTAATGGTTGCGATCAAGTACGGCACCCAACAGACTCAATCTGCTCCGCTCCTTCTTCCTTGCTTTTGGAATCTCTGTCTATCCTATAATGACGAGACTGCCCCTTCTTCTAATAACAATGACAAATTTCTTTATTTCCCTCATTTTTAATTTTTATTATTTTAAAGTCAAATTCAAACTTATGTAACAGTTAATAACAATGATCAAACCAACAGAAGAACATCAAGATGGAACTGAACAGGAAAGGAATCCAATGTGACCTAGACCCTGTTAAACCTGCAATCACGCCAAAGGCGGCCTCAAAAGGGGTAATTGGAAGTTTCAAAGCTGTCTTAATCCTTTGATTTGAGACACGCCCCAACGGTCTTTCGAATTTGCCTTGTTACAGCAACTGAAGTACGTGTCTTTCCTACTTCCCTGGATGCATGGTCTTGTAGCACACATCCAATGCTCTGAAATGATTTAAAGAAAACAAGTCTAATCACTTTGAAATGTTTGCGATCGCAACAAGCCAACAACATAATCAAGCAAGACTAGAGATTCCAAGCCTCCGAGTAGACAAACATAAACATAAACTCAAAATTAATATTTACAGCCAAATAGTTAAAATTTTCACATACTTACATCGAGTTTAAATCTTCTGTCCCATTTTATTCAGTACTTTCTGTCCTAAGAACATTCCAATCATACAATAATTAAAAGAGAAGAAATTTAAATAGCTAAGATGTTGTTGGGATAAAAGGTACTATAAAAAATGAGACAAAGAATCTCTTGCCACTTATATCACACTCTTCTCATCCTCAATGCATGTTATGAATAAAATACCTTTTTAAATGAATTTTTATATGATATAATGTTATTTATTTCTACTATAATAATAATATAAGTCCTACTTAAATATAAGGTTTAGAAAGATATGATAATATACACCTTTATTCCTATTTAAAGAAGAGATTGTTTCTTAACGATCTACGTTCATAATAACAAATACTGTAGGAGTAATTTACTTTCGTGACCTTCCTTACTCACCACCACCCAATACATAGTAGGCCTAGTATTGATTTAAAATATGGTCAATGGCATTTTGGTAAATAAAGAAATATCTGAAGCGGAAAAAGTTCTGACCAAAATTTAAAACGGGTGGCCGTTTGAACTCCAGGTCGGAAGAGAGCTTCAATTAAAACTTGAAAAAATCTTTCTCGTCAATGCCAGCCATATACACACACAACTTCACAGTGCCATAAATCTCTTTCAGCTAACCTCTCCACCACCCTCTCCACCACACAAAAACCTGAGAGTATTGTGAAACAAAAATCTGTGCTTTGAAGAGGGGAGAAGTCACAAAAGGGTCAGCAAATGACTGGTCTTGTAATGGTGACAAAGGGAGGTGGCTGCGGAGGCGGCGGTAAAGGGTTCAAGGTGGTGAAGGAGAGTGAGGAGGAACAGACCCAAATATCCATGGTAACGATGCTTTTGGCTGCTATAAGGAAATCGCTTGTGTCTTGTCGGATTGAGGAACAAGAAGACGTGATCTCTACCGTCCAGCAGATGGAGATTGGGTGGCCTACGAACGTTCAACACATAACCCACGTTACGTTTGATCGGTTCAATGGGTTTTTGGGTTTGCCTGTGGAGTTCGAGGTCGAAGTCCCTTGTCGAGTTCCGAGTGCTAGGTATACACATCGCCTCTCCTTTTCGTTTTTTGCTTTCTTTGTCTTCTACTTGGGTTGTTGATGCATTCGGGTTTCTGGGATTGCTTTTAGTTGACGAGATTTCAGCTGGGGGTGATCCAGAATCAAAAGTTTTGACCTTTTAGACAGGAGATTTTAGATCTGAGGAAGAAGGAAGCTGCCTTTGTTTTCGTTCTTGTGTTCATCGGAAATGAAGTTGCTTGAGCCTTAGCTTACCAAAACAAGAGAGCTTTGCAGTGGGTTTAACTTTTAGTCCTTTGCTCCATCGCTGGGGGGGAGGGGAGAGGGGAGAGAGAGAGAGAGAGGATAGAGGATGAGAACGACTTTTGGGCTAAGTATTCCCGATGCATTTACTTCTCGCCACTCCGGAATGAGAAACTGAAACTGAAACTTCATCACAAAATTTCTGAACTAGAGAAATTAGATGAACTTGGCCACCTCCGAAGTGGTTACTAACCATTGACTCATTGTTTGCAAATCTTTATCAGTTATTTTGACGGGAAAAGAAAGTGGATTAACTTTTGTTTTTTCTGTTCAGATCTCTTCACTTGAGTCGGCTGATAAACTTGACTGAGTTCACAAATTCTTGATTTTTTTCTAAGCGATTTTAACTGATGCACTTAAACTTCGTTAGTGCTAGTGTATTTGGCGTCTCAGCGGAATCAATGCAGTGTTCTTATGACTCGAGAGGGAATAGCGTCCCTACAATTCTCTTGCTAATGCAGGAGAGGCTTTACTCACAAGGGGGTTTGAAGGTAATTATTTAAGGATAACTCTAATATCAATTATTTCTGTGTCGCAAGATTGAGAGTATCTACACTTGCCTTAACCCCTTCCTTTGGCTGCTTTACAGGCCGAAGGCATTTTCCGGATAAACCCAGAGAATGGCCAGGAGGAGCACGTGAGGGTCCAACTAAACAGGGGCATTGTGCCTGATAGTATTGATGTCCATTGTTTGGCGGGTCTTATAAAGGCCTGGTTCAGAGAGCTTCCGTCGGGAGTCCTTGACGGACTATCTCCTGAAGAAGTTCTCCAATGCAACACAGAAGAAGAATCTGTTGAGCTTGTGAAGCAGCTAAAGCCAACTGAAGCTGCGTTACTGAGTTGGGCTGTTGATCTTATGGCTGATGTTGTTCAGGAAGAAGATTTCAACAAAATGAATGCTAGAAACATTGCAATGGTCTTTGCTCCTAACATGACTCAGGTATATATGGTCAATTGGTGCCATTAATTTATCCATGTTCATGTTTCAGCCACTGCTTTATATAGTCTTTCTATAAAAATTAAACATTTCTCTCCCCGTGAAGCAGATGTCTGATCCATTGACAGCACTAATGCATGCTGTTCAAGTGATGAACTTGCTGAAAACCTTGATCGTGAAAACACTCAGAGAACGTGAAGAGACCGCTACGGGAGGATATTCGCCAATGTCATCCGGTTCATCTGATGGGCAAACTGATGAGGACTTCGACAGCCAGCATGAGATGGATACAAGTTGTGAGCTGAGGCAGGAGCCTTCAGATTATGATGAACATCCTCGCTACAACTCTGGTAGCGAAGATGATGATGAAGTTGAGTCATTAAGTGAGATTGAAGTAAGCTTCTTGAGGCAGTTGAATGAGAAAGGAAATGCCACAAGTATTGTCTTGGACCAAACCGCTGGTGATGTAGGAAGGGAGAATGGAAGTCCTGGAAGTTGTATGGGAACTAAGATGGAATCTGGTGTATCATTTACTGATAGAAAAAATGAAAATTCCAGTGCCTCCACAAGTGATGAAGAAGACTTGACTTCGAGAGCAACTGGAGGTCAAAACATTAGTAGATGGAGCAGTTCCGAAGAATGCGAAGAAGCTGATGATGTGCAGATGGTTGACAAGCAAGCGGACTCCAGCTTTCCTGTGCAGTCTTTTGTGCCTAGTGAATCTGTCTGACTGACTTAGTTCATAATCTGTAGGAGGATTCTTTCTTTTCTGATTTTAGTTTGTTTTCTATGGACCTGGCTTCTGTAAATTACTCCTATATTAACTCAATGGCCTTAGCTGAACTGCCTTTGGGAGGAGTGCGTGATTTTGCTAAATTATGGAACAGTCACAGTTCAACTGTAGGCTGAAACATGTGTAATTTCAGCTTGGAGCTGAAATGATTTGTTGTCGATATGTAAACTTCGACTTCGGCAGGAATGAATGGTTCCCGAGTCTAATCAAACCTGATCAGGCATGCAAGGTCTCATGCCAAATTCGTTCGGTTTCTTCCTGACCTTAGTCCATTTGTGATGAAATTTTACGCTTCATATGAGTTTTCCATGAGATCTAATTAAACTTCGGATTTCCTTTCAGGGAATTAGATTTGATAATCAACTGTAGCGATAGTGAAGCAATCCCATCATTGCATGCTCCTTACTAGTTCAAGACGGTGAACATAAATTTCTCAGAGATTGTCATACATGCCGTCTACCATAGCAGTAGTTCATATTAAATCTGACCACTTAAAAAGATACTCCTCTGATCTTCACTAGTGTTAGAAGTGTCTAGCTTACTTCCAAAAGCTAGCTTAAGAGGGGAAAGTTTGTACACTATTATAAATTCTTGAATGTCTTTATAGTTGTCCGATTGAGATTCCTGAAATACCCCCTCAGTCCAGAGCAGAATTGGACATCTGATGGACATATTAGACAAAAGGACATAACTGAGCATCGCCCCAAACTATCGAAACAAACTGGTTCTGATACCATGTTAAGTGACCGTTTCAACTTAATTAGTTTTATTTATTCACTATCAAGAATTAGGCTTGGGTCAATCATTGTCCAAATAACTAGAATCTTTAACATTTTTATGTCTAGGCAATATGAAACATTCTAACACTCCTCCTCAAGTACAACTAGGACTAGACATTCAGTTGTTACTTGAAATATACGCAGTAGTAATCGGACCGGGCTGTTGGAACTGGACATCCAGACGAATAATCGAGAAATTAATAATCCGGACTAAACCTATTCTGATACCATATTGAATTTTTAATATGGGCAGAGTATAGAATCCACTATCAAAAATTATGTTTGAGTCAACCATTGTCCAAATAACTAGAATTAATTTCTTAAATAGTTAATCTTTATCACTTATAAACTCTTTAACATTTTTATGTCTAAATAATATGCGACATTTTAACAATTAGAATTACTAAGCGAATTGATTAAACTAATGTCTGCAATTACCTTTGCCATTTCATCCTTGCCGACACATTAAACTTATTTACTCTCCAACTGCCCTTCTCACTTACCCTTCGTAGTTCTTTCTTCAATCACACATTCATCTGAACCATCTTCTTAACTTGAAACATGTGGACACAGCATATTAACATAACGTCCGACCAACTTTTGTTGGAATTTCGAGTTTATCTTCAATGCAGAAACCATGGAAATTTTCTTTGCTGTATTTGTATTGGATGATCATGTAACTTGCTACAAGCATCTATTTTTTTGTACAATTGTCATCCACTAGTTTCCTTTTCTTCTGGAACTAGTCACTTACAAATGAAAATCAAGAGAGAAACAAATGGTACCATCACAAGTATAACAAAAGAAAAAAAAAAAGATCTAGGAAGCCAAACAAGTTTCCCAGAAAAGCTTGTTCTTTTCCATCTCAGTCATCGGTTCACTGATAGTTGACTCAACAGAAACCCATGACTTCTGATTATAAACATTGGGTTCTTCACAAATGCGACCCTCCTCTTCAGTAGTTCCACGGTCGTTATTGTTGTACTCTTCACCTTCACATTTATTATTCAGCTCAGTCACACAACACGAATGATCCAACCCGTCATAGATACAGGACTCCGCGTCATCGTCAGCAAGGTCAACAACCGTGGTCGGACGAAGACCAACCTCATCGGAGTCGCCGGAGGCTTCGATGAGGAAGAAAGAACCGGCGTGGACCATATGATCTCTCGTTGTGGTGCCTGTTTCCTTCATTGTGAAACGAGAGTTGTAGCTTTCCATGTGTAAGAAGCAATAGCGAATTCCCAACCGCTGCCTATTCTTCTTACATAGCTCGCGACATTAGACTTTTACTACAGCGAAAATTATATATATATATATATATACAGAAGACAAGACCCACAGAATGGAGGATGTCTTGTTTGACGTCATGAACATGAGTGGCGAAGGGGTTTTTCTTTATAGGTCGGCTTTCCTTTTTGAAGGTTAAAAAGAATACAATACACAGAAAAAGATTGGTATGACAACACAGCCATGTCCCATTCGCCTAATCATCTAGAAACAAAGGTGTTTGTTTGTTTGTTTTTTTTTCACCCTTTTTACATGACTGTTTTGTTTCTAGAAGGAAACCTAAATTCCTAGGGGCTATAGGTTCATGTCTTGATTCTGGGCTCTTATACGTGTTGTGTTTTGAAGTTGGTTTCGAAATATTGTCTCAATTTAGGAATAAAAGCATTTCATTGCTTAAAATTATTATTTTTTAATGTGATATGTTAAAACGATATAAAGGTCAAAATTTCCTTCTTCTGGTGGACTATGATATAAAATCTTGATGGTTACTTGATTCATTTCCTTGTCACTTCTTCAACATTGGTGATTAGAACGTTAGTTTTGACGAATCGTACAGAATTGGTTACTGAAATGCAAGTTTAGTCAAAGAAAACGTGTGTGAGACACAGTATTGCTTTTTTTTTTTTTGTTCCTTCTTATCTCATAATTGGATACAAGTGGGACAGTTTGCCCTATTTAATAGATTGTAGGCTATAATTTGTGATTTTAATGGGTGATTTTACAACAATTTTAAGAAGTTCGATAATACGTAATTTTATTTTTAACTTTGATAGCTTGTTTTGAGCAATATAATAACTATAGTGTTGAAATTGATGTAAGCAAATTTACTTACGATTATAAACTAAAAAGTGTGCTGAGGTTGTATATTTTTACCAATGTTTAGAACCTGGGAAATTGCAAAGAAATTTCCTATATAAAGCACATTGTTCAGTTCTTCCAAGACAAAGCTAACAGCGGGCATAAACTCAACCCACGAAAGGCAGAGGGTAAAGTATGGTTGACAGCTTTGACTTTCACGGCCTGCACTGTAACACCATTATCATCACAATGCAAAAAACATTATTTGGACGCCATAAATAAAGCTGTTTTGTGAGCCATTACCTGAACCGTTTGTATACGGCAAGCACACCTTGTCCCCTAACAAGTTAAAAGACAATTCTATTACAGCAAGTCATTTCTACCAAACAGTAACGAGTTAGATGGATTGAAGAAACCAGAGGGCATGAACTGACCCTCCAAGGTTTGTGCTCATAATTCTGTATCAAATCCAGATAATTCCATTCACACGTTTCTCAATGTCCGCTTATTTGTATGAATTAGATCAGACAATTTCATTCACACATTTCTCAACGTCCCGCTTATTTGTATGAATGAGATCTCTGGATTGCGGGCACAAGGATCACGTTCCTTAGCTTCACTCCTAAACGTACGAAACTGACAATTTTATATGTTTAGTGACCTTACAAACATGTCTTTAGATCTAAATTTTGGCACTAAGCTAGACCTCTCTTCTCAGTCCACAAAAATGATACTAAGATCAGGTCAAAGTCTGGTATACTGGAAATTATTATAATGTCGTATTAGTTTTGTCTAGTAATTTAAAATTTATTTTAAAAAAAGATTAGATCAAAGTAATTATATAGACTATTGCTTATATAACCTCTACTAAACAGAAAACCTCTTCTTAAATTATGACATCACTAAGCTCTTTTAAAATACTAAAACCATATTTAAAAATAAATAAAATAGCAAAATAATTCTCCATCTTTCACTCCTCGATCCACTTTCTAAACGAAAGTTCGGTCTAAGGCCGCTTTCTGATGACTGCCTTGAACTGCAGAGATGAAAACAAAAAAAAAAAAAAAATCACGACCTGTGACCAGAAGATTTGTCACGCCACCAACTTGAACTACTCCCATTAAATTGCATCGTCTAAGTAATGATTATTATAAGTCTATCTAACATAAATTCCAAGATTCATATTAGTAGAAGTATCCTAATTACCTTTTGGGAATACAATTCCACGAAAGCAACGCCTACACTAAAAGCAAGGAATGGAAATTCAATTCCTGACTAAACGTAGCAAGGCCGAAATTATTGCCGACGAATTTAGGTAAGTTAATCAACAAAGTCAAGGTCACTGTGTAAGTAGCAACCTGTAACGATACCCACGATTTAAGAGCAAAGGGCCTGATTTCAAGCACAAGAAGGTTTAACAGTATCATTTATCGTTACCTGTTTCTGGCTTGGTCTGCAAGATCTCTTTATTAATCGTACTGCCAAAAAATTGGATCGCGCGATGCCTATTAATGCACAAGAGGATGTGGCTTTTTCACCAGCTTACTGACAAAATTCAAAAGCTGAACTTAAGCAATGAAGAAATATAATCATTTCATGATATAGCTCAAAATGTGTAATTGCAAATTAATCATATGAATTTAATGAGGTGATATATAGAAGAAAAGCATTGCGTATAAGTCTATTAAAAACAAAAAATAAGACTGCATACTATCAGACCTTTCTAAATTCTACGTCTGTTACGATAATTATGTTGTTGCCTTACGAACGTCACTAATTCCTTGTAAGGAATAATCAGTCACAGAAAGAGAAGGATACACACGAGAGAGAGAGAGAGAGGGAAACAGAAATCACTCATTCATTGCCTACCATTCGTATTCGGTCACAACGTATATATCGTGCTTACATAGAATATTCCAGACTATCATGTGAGTCTGGTATGAGTCTGTTAAGAATCAGTTGTTTCAAACGCAACGTTTAACTTATTTATTTATCTTCTACGATACGCCTCTCGTCTTCTTCCCGCGTTCAAGCTTTCATGTTTTAATTACATCCTCTCCCTCTTCAGGAACTACCTTGTCCGTTAGATTAACATCCGGATATCGCTTCTGTATTTCATAGAACATCTCCCATGTCGCGTCTTCTTTAGATTCTCCTTGCCATTGCACTAGTATCTGAGTGACAGCCCGGTTATGCTTCTTGACCATCCTTCGGCCCCAAATGGCTACCGGAACCCTTTCCACATACTTCACGGTCGCAGGTAACTGATTAGATGTGGGTGTTCCTTCCGAAACAAAACTACGCAGTTGAGACACGTGGAAAGTCGGATGGATGGACACTCCCTCTGGAAATCCCAGAGTATATGCTACCTTATTCACCTTCTTCACGATAGGGAAGGGTCCATAATAGAGGGGAGCTAGCTTCTGGTTGACCCTTCTTTGAACCGAGTTTTGTCTGTAGGGTTGGAGCTTCACGAATACCCACTGTCCTTCCTCAAACTTCCTGTCCGAACGTTTCTTGTCAGCCTGTATCTTCATCCTCTGCCTTGCTCTGTTTAGATGAAATTTAACGATCTATAACGTTGCCTCCCTTTCCCGCAGCATTTGATCCATCCCTGAGTCCTTGGAGTCTCCTGCCATATATGGTACATAAAGGGGTGGTGGATACCCGTAAAGGACCTCAAAAGGGATCATGTCTAAAGCTTAGTGGTACGAAGTATTATACCACCATTCCGCTATGGTGATCCACCTCGTCCATTTCTGGGGCGCATCACAACAGAAACACCTTAAATACGTTTCAAGTATTTTATTTATTGCCTCCGACTGCCCATCCGTTTGCGGGTGATACGCAGTAAAAGGGTGTAACATAACATTCTGTAATCGAAACAACTCACACCAAAATTTACTTAAAAATAGGGGATCTCTATCTGAAATAATTCTCTCAGGCATTCCATGTAATTTGAAGACATAATCCATGAAAACCTGTGCCACTTCTGGAGCTGTATAAGGATGTTTAATGGCCACAAAGTGCGCATACTTGCTAAACCTGTCCACTACTACAAAGATCGATGACTTCCCATGAGAAGGAGGCAAGCCTTCTATGAAGTCCATCGTGACTTCCTTTCAGCACCCCTCTGGCACCTGTAAGGGTGTCAAGAGCCCCGGAGAAGCGGCCCGATCATACTTATTCCTTTGGCAGACTGTACAGCTTTTGATATGATTTCGTACATCCTTTGCTAATTGTTTCCAGTGAAAGAAACTCTGAACTCGTTTAATTGTTGCTGTCACTCCCGAATGCACCCCTTCCGGACTGCCATGCGCCAGTGTTATGATTTTCTCCCTAAGACCCTTGTCACTGCTTACCACAATTCTTCCCTTCCACCGCAACATTCTTTGTTTAAATTTGTAATTTCCCATCGGAGTTTCTGCAGCTTCTAGCCTCCGGATGAGATCCTAGATCGTCTTATCCTTCTCCCACCCTTTCCGAATGTCATCCATCATAGTTGTTTGAATTTGGGATACAGCCATTGTGAGCAACTGAAGGCTGGAGACTCGCGATAATGCATATGCGGCCAAATTCTCTTTTCCACTTTTGTAGGTAACCTCGAAATCATACCCAATCAGCTTCGATAGCCAGTTTTGTTGGAAGGGTGTGGAAATCCTCTACTCTAAAAGATACTTCAAGCTGCGGTGATCAGTTTGTACGCGGAAGGACCTGCCACTCAAATAGTGGTGCCATTGTTTCACTGCTTTAATTATGGCCAAGAACTCCTTCTCATACGTCGACAGTCCCTGGTGTTTGGGAGCCAAAGCCTTGCTCATATACGCTATAGGTCGGCTTTCCTGCTGTAAGACAACTCCAATACCCATGTCACAAGCATCTGCCTCAATAACAAATAGTTTAGAAAAATCAGGTAACGCCAGTACCGGCGCGGTCGTCAGCTGCTGCTTTAATTGCTCAAACACCTCTTGTTGTTCTTCCTTCCAGTCCTAGCCCCCCGCTTCCTGTTTCTTTAACATCATATTGAGGGGTTTTGCCAATACCCTGTAGTGTTTGATGAATCTTATGTAGTAGCCCGTCAAACCTAGGAATCCCCGGAGCTCCTTCAACGTACGAGGTTGGGGCCACTGTTGAATCGTCTCTATCTTCTTAGTGTCTGTGGCTACGCCCTTCTCCGAAATTGAGTGGCCCAAATAATCAACTTGTCTTGCCCCAAACATACATTTACTGCCCTTCACAAATAATTGTTGTTGTCGCAACACCTCCAGAACCAGCCGAAGATGCTCCAAGTGTTGCTGGAAGTCGGAGCTGTATACAAGCAAATCATCAAAAAAGACAAGGAGAAATTGTCGCAGGAAAGGTTTAAATACTTCATTCATGAGATTCTGGAATGTTGAAGGTGCGTTTGTGAGGCCGAATGGCATCACCAAGAACTCAAATTGTCCTTTGTGAGTCCTAAAAGCGGTTTTCGGTATATCCTCTTCCCTCATCCGTATTTGATGGTATCCCGACCGTAGATCCAACTTCGAGTACCAGCTAGATCCCTTTAATTCCTCCAACAATTCTTCTATAAGTGGGATTGGAAATTTACTCTTCACCGTATGCTTGTTTAATTCTCTATAGTCAACGCACATCCTCCAGGAATGATCCTTCTTCCTCACGAGAATTACCGGCGACGTGTAGGGGCTAACGCTCTTCCTTATAAACCCTTGCTCTGCTAATTCTTGCACCGCCTTTTCAATGGCATCCTTCTGCTCCCCCGAATAGGGATACAGTCTGACATTGATAGACTCTACTCCGGTCTTGAGGTGAATTGCATGATCACATGTTCAGTTCGGTGGTAGTGTCTTCGGTTCCAAGAAAATCTCCCCGAACTCAGCTAACAGTCCTTCCAATTCATCTTGGTTCTGCGCATCCTCATTAATTTCCAGCCTTTGCATTTGGAGTTCTATGGGATCTGTTAATCTCAACATAAATAACGTACCTTGGCTAGCATTCTGGATTGCTCTGTGGAAATGCTTTCCTGATACTTCTTTGGCCGGCATTTCATGTTTTCCCGTAAGCTTCACCGTCTTTCCTTCCCATTGGAACTCCATGGTACGCTCCTTGAAGTTACACAGAACATCATTCAACGTAATCAACCACTGAACTCCAAGCACCACGTCACAACCTCCCAGTTTAATAATCAGGGCTTCCGTCACAAATTGTACTCCGTTCATCTTCTACACAAAGTTTCTACGTACCTGTTTACATTCTAACTTCAATCCTACGCCCACCGTGATACTTATGGGTTTGATGGCATTCACCTCCACCTGCTCCTTTCGTACTACTCCATCCAGAAAATTATGCGTACTTCCACTATCCACCAAGATGTGGAAGAGCCGTTTCCGGTGATTTCCTACAACCCGCAATTGCTTGTAATAAGTTTGATCCTTCAATCCCCACATAGCCTCCAGTGAGACATTAGGATTGAGGGGAGCTTTGCCGTCAGGTTCTTCGTTTTCCATGTCTTCTTCTTCCTGCTCCTCATCCTCCACCATGTAGAGTTGGAATTGTCTCTTCCGACACTTATGACCCGGAGTATACTTTTCGTCGCACTAGAAGCACAAGCCCTTGGCTCACTTTTCATCAAACTCCTTACTGCTGGATGTCCGACTACCTCGAGGGCCCTTGTATGCAGTATATCGGCTGCCTTGACTTCCAGGGGTCGGTAGTAATCTCGCCTCCGGATGCTGCTTGGGAAAACTTGGGGTGGAGTGGCCCCCTTTGTATTGACCAGGACCTCCTCCCTCGACACTTCCTGCTCTGCCACTCTTGCCAAAGTATACAGGAACGCTTGCCGCCATAATCGCCTCTTGTTTGCGTGCCCACGTATATGCTTGGTGTAAGGTTTAGGGGTCCATCATTTTAATCGTTAATCCCAGCTCCGGTTTCAGCCCTTTAAGAAAAAATCCTACTAAATATTCCTCAGGAAAGCTAAGTTTATTAGAGTACCTTTCGAACAAGGCGCAATACTCCAACACCGATCCTTCCTGTCGAAGCTCCTTTAAATCACCGATTGGATCTTCAAAAATATTCTCGTCAAATCGTTGTCTGACCAGAGAAATGAACTCCTCCCACTTCATGTCATTGCTATCCTTCCTGTTCCGTATAGTCAGTTGGTACCACTCGAGTGCTACACCCTCCATGTGAAGAGAAGCAAGTCTTATCTTCATCTCTTCAGGTGTTTGGTCCATTGTAAAGAACTGATCACACCAGTAACTCCAGCTTCTCACCCCAGTGCCATCAAATGTCGGAAACTCTGTCTCATTGGTTTTTACCAGCATTGTGCCTCTTCCTCCATTTCCAACACTCCTTACTGACGTCTCCGATTCCTCCTTGTTCATCCTTTGCATGAGCTGCTAGAACATAGCTTTAATCTCGCTAATCTCCTTTTCATGTCGTAACTGTGCCTCCAACATACTCTTGATATTTTCCTCCAGTCGACGAGCTTCAGCGCCTCTTGTACTTTCTACCATGTCGAGTCCGAGAAACGTAGGCTCTGATACCAGATGTTACAATAATTATGCTACTGCCTTACAAATGTCACTAATTCCTTGTAAGGAATAATCAGTCACAGAAAGAGAAGGATACACACGAGAGAGAGAGAGAGAGAGAGAGAGGGAAACAAAAATCACTCATTCATTGCCTACCATTCGCATTCGATTACAACGTATATATCGTGCTTACATAGAACATTCCAGACTATCACGTGAGTCTGGTATGAGTCCGTTAAGAATCCGTTGTTTCAAACGCAACGTTTAACTTGTTTATTTATCTTCTATGATACGCCTCTCGTCTTCTTCCTGCGTTCAAGCTTTTATGTTTTCATTACAACGCCTCAGCAGGACTTCAACTAAATATTGATGACAGTGATTATATACAGGAAAAAAAAAAAAGCAATTCTGTGCTCATTTTGCTTTGTTTTAAAAATAGCTGACATTAGAAGCAATGATCAAAAGGCAGGCTTGCAAAGAATATAACTTCTCTAACAATGCTTCCAGATTAATCCCTCAAATAATCAACTCCACTCTCAATAAAGAATGTGCCAATCCGGCAAGCAGCTTATCCAATGTGCCAATCCTGCAAGAATCTGTTCCACTGCCTTTTATTACTAAAAGGAGATCTGATGTTCACTGCAAGTTCTTCGGTTGACAAATTCATAATAGGTGAATCGTCCAAATGAAGTCTTTCAGACATTTAATCAACGTGTTTCATGCTTCGTAGAGCTTTCTTTACCCGTGGCCTAGATATCAGGAAGGATAATAATTCAGAATGCAATAATATATGTCTCTCAAGCATCTACAAGCTCTGATATCCTCGTTTCCAGAATTTCTTAGGCATGCATCGACAAGTAAAATCTAAAATAAATCCAGCAGAATAGATTAAGCATGTGAAATTAATTGACAACTTGGCAGTTGGCAGTAGAAAATTAACAATTATACTTGTAAAGAGGAGGAAAATTACCTGTAGAAGTTGATTACCTGCCACCAGTTTAAGTAATTCACAAATTTCTTCACATGTTAGTAGAAAGGCAAAATGTAGTTCAAAAGCACTACATATTACTTTTAACAGCTCAAAGGATATAAGTAATATCAAAGCTCATCCTGAAGTAGTGTGCAATCGATTTGGTACATAGAACAATTTTTAATGAGGAAAGAAAATATAAAAACATAAGAACTTGAATGGGACTAAGCAAATTCTCAGAGAATTTCACTGGCTATGTAATGAATAATAAAGAAGTTAATCTAAATATAGTCACCCTCAAAGAATATGAAGATGATAAAAACAAAAAACGCCCTACATCACATTATATTACGAACAAGCAAACAACACCTGAGGAGTAGAAACCATAGAAAATGTTTACAAATTTGTGCAGTAGTGACAGAATGCAACCAAGGAATTGTATGATTAAACCATGGGAGATTGGTTTTGATTGAGTTGTTTAAACTTTTTACAAATCACTTTAGCATCATGCTCATTAAAACATAATAAAATATTGCTATTAAATATTGCCTTTTCCTGCAACAGCCTATGAGCACTCATTATGTTTCACTTCAAGACAAAATTGAGAAGGATTTCATATTTAAGATTATTCTCACAAAAAAATTGAGGCTTTCATACATTACATACTACAGACAGCTCAAACAAGATCATGACCTCACCTCCAGAAATACTTTAGGAGGGTATGACAATAGTCATGGTGTATTTTTATTAATAAGATCAAATAATAATGAGATTTTGTCCACCGATAAACTTGGTATTGACAAAACAACAGCAACCTAAAATAAATTATCTTTGGATTTCTTAAACTATATCAATGACACATTTTTTTGTGAACTTGCCTCAAAGATCACAATAAACACAATATATTCTCCTTGGAGCAAAATCTATCTATAGAAAGGGGCACTCTGTCCTGAGGTACTAACTTCAGTTGTCTCCTCAGTTATCACAGATTTAATTCCTCAAAGTAGCAAGCTAGTCCAACATCAAGCTCCATCAAACTAAAAAATGTACAATACTTTCAAACTTCTTTTCCATCTTTCGTAGCCATTGCATTCCAACAGATAATTCAATATGAAGTAGAAAAGGTCTTCATATAGAACGTAATTTGATAGGATCTTACCCCTTAGGATATTCATATTAACAAGCGTTGTAACCAAGGAAGTTCAAAAGATCGGAATATGAAAGAATTTGCACAAATGCACTTGTTATGTGCAGTTGGTCCGCAGACACCATCCTAAATAAGTAAAACCTCTGCTTACCATACCGTTTCAATAAGGGAGGTTATCTCTGCTCTCAGTGGTACAGGCAACATACCTTTAATCATGGAGACTTTCCTTTCAGCAACGAATTGTGTCACTGAAAATCTGAAGGGTGCACTCTTGAACTCTGAGAATGACTGGAAAAGAGAAACAAATAAAAAACGTCAAGTGAATACGGAGTGTCCCAAAATCATTTATTTTTTTAACAATAAGGCATACTAAAAACTAAATACAACATCAACAACATTTGACAACAATTCAACCAATGCCATATTGAGTCCAAAATCTGAAATATATTAGAATAAAAGAGTCAAAAAAAGGCGCAGTACCTGAATTTTGCTGAATACTGAGACCTGTCAACATATAAAATGGAAAAGCTGTCAATATATCTCAGATTTTGACTAAACGGCAAACTGCATGCAGTCGCTAATTAACAGTTATTCTCATGGTAGAATGAGAACAATAAGATGTTCTACAGGAAACAAGAAGATAAATCCTTGATTCTTCCAGAGTGTTGTCTACAAACCACGAATAACTCTAAATGATATAAATAAAGGAAAAAAAGAAATAATCTTGAGAAAACAAAGATATAAATGATATCCAAATAAGAATGATAGAATCATGAATAAAATTTCAATTGATGTTCCACAACATATTGGCACAAGTTATTGAGGGAAAAATCAATAAATTAATAATTAATGTCTAATGAACTTCCATGGTACAAGTTACAAATCGTATCGGTGCAGAATGCACCATGAAGTACAAGTTTTGGAATTCCAATCCCACTAAGCAATTACGTGGATGGAGTAATGATCATTGCGTGTTATCGATTCAGCCAAAATGCTGATACTGCATTCACTCCCATTGTCCAAGCTGTGCATATGACAATGTATCACAGAATTCTGCTTGCTTCCATGACTCAATTCCTGATCAATAAGGTTTACTCTGTTTGTTGTCTCTTTTCAGCTGAACTTTCAGTTTCTTACCTCCTAATTGATATCCATTCATCACACCGATTGCAGCTTGAGCTGCTGCAGGTGAGTCATAGCTAACAAAACCTGCAAAAAAAAAACAGCATGTTAAAAGAGTCCAACATCCAAGTTTAGATTAGAATCAATAATGAAAGTGGTAATACCAAAACATTTGCTAACACCAGTTGCTTTATCGACAAAGACCTTGGCACTCAAGACTTTTCCAAATGCTTGAAAAGCATTGGAAAGCTCTTGATCACCAAATTCTTGAGGTATGTGATATATGAATAAATTAGCCCCTGGTGGACCTAAATCAAAGAACATGTAATATTTAGCGGGATATACCAACAGTAAGAATAAAATAAGAAGCCAAATCTGGGATATGCATATGGAAAACAAACCTTCAATCTGGCCAGCAGAACTAGTACCTGCACCTGATGATGCTGCAGGACTAATGCTTGCAACTGCAGGTGGTGCTGAACTAGGTGAGGAACTCAAAGAATGATGGGACATTATTCTTCCAGGATATGTCATGGGATATTGAAGACCTGCCACATTAGGATAAGCAGATCCCACATAACTTGCAGAAGGCACAGCATAGTTTCTAGGTGCCATAGTGTGAACTAGGTCAGGTCTCATTGCACCACGCACAGAATGTCCTTGATTTATGGGAGGAATCATACCATGAAAAGCGGGTTGATGGAAAGCAGGTTGATTCTGCATAGCTGGCAGCCGGTATGGCATGAGGCCATAAGTTCCAGGAGCCTAAAAAAGTATGATCATCAGAATCGTCACATTTAATACATAATGGATAGATATACTTGGGGAAAAAACATGAAATTACAATTAAGAAACAAGAACTCCTGGGGTGACTCACATTTCAGAGATATGCTACCTTTGCACAAATTGAAACACTTTCTGAAAACATTTAGAAATAAACTACTGACCTGGTATCCATAGCCATTGTATGGAGGTACATAAGGCATGGCACCGAATAATGACGGATGTGTGTCGTTATTTGGCAAAGTGGATGCTTGAGATTGTGCTTTCTGAGCTCTACGAGCTTGCCTTTCCTTCTCCGTATCTGCCCATTTGACAACCAAAGGAACACTTGAACCCTAGTAAAGTGAAATATACCAATCAGAGTATGCTTGATAGAAAAAATCAATGACAGAAATGCCCAGCCTTTCAATAAAAAATCCATGAAGTTAAAAAGGAAAAAAGAAAGGTCAAGTTCTAAAACCAATTGAAATAGAAATAAAAATGCAATACTTGTGCATGCTTCACACAATTGATCCAAACAATATATATCTTGCTTTTCTCATTGCAGAGAAGCCATTCAAAAAAATGGAGTAACTACAGTCAAAATACTGTTAGCATGGACTATTGAAGAAATTTGGTATATTAGCTAGTGTTGGATTGAAGTTGGTTCCTAACAAGAAAATTCATTGGTTTAGCTTGAGAAGCTTCTATTTCTGCGGACATGTAAAACTCCCTGTAATATGGATCTTACTTACTATCAGTGCTTTTCAGAGAAGCATGACTACAGTCAAAATATTGTATTTCGATCATAAGTTCCTTCTCTATCTGATTAAAGTTAGCATGGACTATTGAAGAAATTTGGTATATTAACTAGTGCTGAATTGAACAAGAAAATTTATTGGTTTAGCTTGAGAAGTCTCTATTTATGCAGACATGTAAAACTCCCTGTAATATGAATCTTACTTATTATCAGTGCTCATTATCAAACTAGACAAAAGCTGGCGTTCACCTAAGATATATTGTTGATACAGAAACATGACAAACTTTTATATACATGAACGCAATTATACAAGAAAGTAACAATGCAAAACATCTGACAAAAATGAACAGTTAATCTACATCTACAGGAACAGATCCTAGAAAATAACCTTCCAAACCTAAAAGAACTAATAAGAATACTTCTTTTGCAAAGCAAGCATTTTTAAGCACAAACCTCCATTTTATGCTTTCCGTTGGTGGCATCAATTGCATCAATGGCTTGCTCTTTTGTTTCATACTTCAGAAAGGCACAGCCTGCAAATTAATTATGAAAGATCAAAATCACCATTTCATTAAGTTAAGGACCAATAAAGAAAATAAGCACCTTTGCTTGTATGTTGAGATCCCCTTAGAATCTGTAGATCTCTTATAGTTCCATATTTAGAGAATAATTCTGATACTTCAGCTTCTGAAACATTTTTTGGAAGCATACCAACAAAGATTTTGTGCTCTGAATTGAAAGGAAAGTAAAGAATCATTTAACAGAGCACATAAGCATATTACGGTAAAATTACTCAAAAGTCAAAACAAATTAGAAGACCAGAATGATGAAAGGAATTGGATACGGCAAAATAACAGACAGTTAGGTATAATGTCAAAAAATTATATCACACCTAGCCTTTCCAACTCGCCATCTGCATACTTCACTTGCAACGGACTAGAAGCCTGAAGTTGAAAAAACAACAGGAAGCACTTCAATTAGAGATACAACTACAAGAATGCATCAAAGTCCAATAAATAACAAGTAAATACATACAAATAGATGGAATTGATCTTGGGGAAAAAAGTTATGTGTTGTCATGTCCAGTATACTACCACCTAGATGATTGATTTAGTAGTAGAGGTGGCATAATGTCAATCCAGAGAGATTTCGTTGAGAAAAATTAGCTACGAAAGAAAATTAATTAAAAGTATGCAAGGGTCAAGCCTTAGAAGCACAACAATAAATTGAATAAGGGTTTATCTGTCATAAGTGGTTAGAATATCATTCAATTTGATTGTGGTTTTCAACATTGGAGGGACTACGTAGTATCAATACTTAACCATAGTATCTTTTTTCCCCCACCAGAGAGTTAAGAATGGTAACTCATAGTATCTTTTTTATAACAATTTTACCCTATACTCTATAGTCTTGAAATTACAACTAGATAAATGAAATGAATATTCAACTCCATTTGCTATCCTGTATAAGGCCCAGTGAATAACGTTTTCCATATGGCTCAGAATGATCACCAGGTCTTTGTGCTTTGAAGAAACAAACCGATCTCGTTTAAAATCATCTCGATAGAAGTAAGGATACTCCATTTTATCCACACAAGTAATGCGCTCCCCACCCCTTTTCCTACTGCCATCACACACTCTAACAGACTCCACCTTATTTCAAGAACTTTTCACATGTCATATATGTCACAGCATCAAATCCAAACACGGTCTCACATAATCCAAAATTGCATTACACTAGCCTACGATATTGTACAACCGATTAGCTTCTAAAATCACCAGGGATCACCCCGATAATGAAGTCTATCAAGTTGATACTTGTTCAATGCATCTTTTAACTTCCATCTAAATCAAACATGTTGCCATTTGCAATCATTAGGAATAGTGCTATAACTATCCACTAATAGAATGTCGAGATCAGTAAGGACACACTACAAATGGCAGCATTTGACCAGCATAAGTCAAAAAGAAGAACAAGCGGAGATCACAAAACGCACTAACCCCAGGCAACGTTCTCTTATTATGACAAGCATTGACCGCCTTATCCGCTTCCAGCCTCGAAGGACATATTACAAAACAACAACCTAATGTCAAAACCATACAAATTAGGGATTCAAGCACCATAAAACTCTCAACTCAAACGGATTCAGGACTTCGAATCATGCAGAAAGGAAAAAAAAAAACGGTTAACGAGAAAGATTTGAAGAATGTGCGTAGAAAAGAAACCTCTAGAGGCGCGCGTGGCCTTGTCCTTGATGATGTTGACCTCGTCGACCAAGGCAAACTCTTTGAACATTGCAAGAAGCTCGGCTTCTGCCATGTGCCTCGGCACTTGACCTACGAACAGCTTCACGCTCTCTTCGCTTGATTTCTTCTCCTTTTTAGCCTCCGCCATCAATGCTTATAAACACATACGCTGATATACACACTCTCTGCGTCTCTGGTTCTTTCTTCTCTCTCTAGAATGCTTTGTTTTCTCTCTCTTAGGAATTTCCTCTTTTTCTGTTTGTTTGGATTTTCTTTTAATTTTCTTTCCACTTTCAGAGTCGTCGCTGCGAAATTGGGGCTTTTCTGATGACGAAGACCAAGTTGGATTTTCGATATAGTATATTGTAATTAAATGCTGTTTAATTGGCCTCGATCTCTGCTCAATTTACGATAGGGCCCTGCAATTTGCTGGTAAACAAAACAGTTCGTCCAACAAACTGACTACATGCCCTTCTATTTCGACTTCCCTCTCTCTCCTCCGTTTGTCATTGTCGAAGTCGTTTTGATTAGTTCTTGTCCAGTTGCCCACTGCCAACTATACCAAAAGAAGGAACTTCAATTAAAGGCTAATTATAAGATTAACATCTCTTTAATTAGTTCTAATCATCATATGGGATCTAGTGACAGGGAATTTAAACTTTAATTATATATTTGAAATCGGGGTCAATTAATTATATTTAATTTTTATCCCATATATTTAGAATTTATCACTTATCTACAATATAATTACCACATAAATTCATCTAAAATAAGG
>JANIHZ010000009.1:34437198-34458106 GCA_027478365.1 Erythroxylum rufum | reverse complement strand
ATTGAAATTATTAAATTCATAACATTAATAGGTAAATGATAAGACTAAATGATATATATAAATTAAAACCACAAAATATAATTTAAATTCAATTTAAATTTATACCATTTCTTCTTAATAAGGCTAATAATGGCATCTATTTGGAATGAATTTGCCTTCAATAAATTCAAAATTTAAGCCAATTGTACGAGAAGAATGACACGTCCCCACCTTAGGTTTACTGTAGCTACTCTTTCCCCTTCGCGAGAAAAGGACACACACCAATCCTGAATCCTCCTCTTGTCCGGCATTTCTGAAACTCTCTTCTCGGCGACATCAAACGTCAATGTCTTTATTTTGTCGGATAGATTAGAGCTATAAATACAATCTTCCTGATTTCCAGGATAAAGTTAAACATCAAAACTTAGGAGTAGTGTGACAAGCATGTGCCCGACTGTCCCCAGACGAGAGGTATAGTGCCAATGAGACAAATGCCACTGACATAGGCATCTTTTACTCTCCTTTGTCTCCATTCCACAAGAAATACTTAAATCATACTCATGCTTATTGCTTACTGTTACTGTTATAGTAAAACCTACAGGAATAAGGTCGTTATCCAACACATGGTGGAGAGAGTTGCTTGGGGTCTACTGTCGTTTTGCGGGAGAAAACGTAGGACGTCCGCTATCAGTATTTTTGGAAGAGAAGAAGGGTAAGACCGTCCAAGGGCGAGAGAAATGGTACAATGGTAGTTTAGCGTGAGAAACAAGGGCTAAAGATAAGTGCGCCAGACTGTCCCGCCAAACCATGAGATGTGAGTGTGACCTTGGAAAACATGTAACACAAACTGACTTTCAAACTTGATGGATATTACATGACTCCCACTTCGGATGTTCTTGACTTGTTTCAAGTTCTATGGTGGTGCGCATTTACAGGAATGGAGGAAGAAATTCTGTCCTGAATCAAAAAGGGGAAGAAACGCAGTAGATGATCTGTGCCAACTAAGCTGAGCAGGCACAGTAAATATTAGAGTTGGGAAAAAGATTAGAAAACTTAACAGACAGAATTCATTTTAATCAAAATTTAAATTTAAATTTGGGAATTCAATCCCAATTAATTAAACCCATTTTAGATTGAGATTCCTTAATAAAGTTCTTTATTTGGTTAAATTCTTACAATAAAAAGATGAATTTGTGAGATATATGATGAAAGTTCTTGTCTTAAAATTTTATAATTGATAATAATAATAATTAAGAAGTTTGTATTTTTATCTGCCACAGGACTTGTTTAAGAGGTGTTTGAATTGAATTTTCCGGAAAGCATAATGCATTAGTCTTGCTTAAAACTAGATTGAAGCATATGGGACAGGATTAAAGTTGACAAGCTAGATTGGGATTTGAAGAGTTGCAAAAAGACACCAACTTGTAATGCATTCAGAGGATTTGGACTCCATAATAAGTCTTTTAGAAGGGTTTATAGAACCTCAGAGAAAGTCGAGCTCGTGGAGATCGTTCATCAATTAGTGGGGTTCATAAAATGGATAAGGAAGACTTGAAATTATGATATAAATTTAAGGATAAAAGATATTAAAAATATTAAACTAAGTTTTATTACATAATTTACTATTAAATACGTAATTTATCTTAGTATATCCATAGGATCATTATTATAAGTTAATCATATTTTTAGGAGGAAAAGGCAAGAAAGGACTTGGAATATTCTTTAAGAAACTCCATAAAACTCAATCACAAGTTAGCTATACTAAACAAGTCCATCAAGTTGTTTAAAATAGCCAAAATAGCTTAGCATGAACAAGCTACAGCGCAACAGAATCACCGTCATCAATCTGCAAAATAGTGGAGAAGGCTACCCGTAGAATATATACGCACAAAGACAAAAAAGACTACCAAATTGTATCAAAAAATAAAGGGAAGCAGTCTCTTATTGATATATCATGACAATAGAACAAAGAATGTTTTGTCTCATCAACAACAATAACAACAATGACAATTATGCATTCTGATTAATGTTAACAAGACCCCGGGAGAAGAATGGCTGTATACCACAAGAATTCTAATAGAACTTAATAAAGTCACCTCTTTGATGATAAATGATGAAAGTGTTTACATTTTCACCAAAACCAGACCATATTTTGGTTGCATGTATTAGAAAGCATTGAATGGGCAGAACAGAATATACCTGAAGAAGTAATAAATATGTTCCTCGTTTCCTGGATTTGCTGACACGGAGGCCCTCCCATCCACAATTCAAAGAGCAAGCAGAAAGAGTGTGAAATGATTATTCCAATACTAGATTGAATTCAATCCAGTCAGTTTGCGTAGCTTCTCACATACTACAAAAGTGATCATAGTTTGAGGACCTAATCTTGCAAATATAGCAAAGCCCCTGACAAAAGTTAAATAGTAAATGTTATTCATTCAACTTATAGGAGAAAAGGAGATATTCAAAATATTCACGAGTCCATACAACTAATAAAGAAAACACAGGTCAAGTAGCCCCAGCTAGAACCTCACCCCTTGTAAAGCGACCTGGGGCCTTCTGTAAAGACAACCTGAGAGCAGAAATCAAAATTTTCTCAGACAAGGGAAATATCTCTGCTTGTCTTGGCACTAACTCTCCCCCATTCATAAGCTGCCTACCACAACCAGGAGACAAACAAGAACGAAAAGAGGGAGAAATAAAACCCAAAACTATAAAACAGATAGATCTAACATAGTTTTCATCTATTTCTCTTTCAGACCACTTTTCCAAGTGATATGGAGCATACTTAGTTAACTGTTAAAAAGAGGTAAGTAAAAACAAAAAGGAAAAGGAGGGTAGCAAGTGCATGCCTTATACGCACAATGAAATCCATTTTTATACTGTCTGGTTGTTTTGGAGTCTCGTTGCAGCATCAGTCGGGTTTTAATCATGTCAATTGGTGCTGTAATAAGGGTACTAACTGTCCCGGCCACTGTACTCGAGCTTCATAAGACAAACAGTTAAACTTAGCCTCGCACTAACATGTCATTGGTGCTATTAAGGAATAGGGCATTTATTTCATAACTAGACAATGTACTAAGACGCTTCGAAGACCAGTTCTAGCCATCTTGGGAAAGAGTCACCAGTCTATGGCCCTGCTTAATCTCAGATAATAAACCACAAGTATCCTAGGGCTTGTATGTTGTTGAATCTACTAAGAATGTCCGAGAACTAACTTGGTAACGTAGCATTATCAAAATTTTATGTCCTCATATATTTCTGATCCTTAGTTTTTCCTCTTATACGAATCAGAAGAATACAATTAGGAGAGCCCCTATAAATGGGCATCTATGAACATTTATTGTGATTGGTGTTCAAAATAAAGAATGATGTTAAAAGCAGTTGCTTACATTAGATGAAGATTAAATCCTTCTTCCAATGGAGTCCACCTAAGCAAAGCCTGCATCAATAGACAATTGGAGAAAAATTCAAGAATAAGACAGAGTAAGTTTCATACAGAATTTGAAACAAATAAACACTAAGAACTGTAGAGATTACTTCGGGTATACTCAAAGCTAAAAAAGTCATGCTTAGAACTTGACCCGCTTGGTTTCATCATATGTTGCTAGTTGTGATGCAGTTAAAGCAGAAGCTCTGGCCATAGCAGGGCCTACTCCCTTCCAAAGTGCTCTTATTCCCTCTTCAGAAGCAATTCTCCGCATTTCTGCAATAGGCCCTCGTCTATCGTTTGCATTCATTTGAAGCCGAACCTAATAAAAGAAAGTCAGCTTGAGGAAGAAAAAAATCTAGAGCACATTAATTAGAATACCTTCAGAATTTCTATTGGATTAGTCAGTGCAGTCGCAAATGCACCAGCAAAAGCTCCCGATGCAATCTTGACCAAAATATTGGTTGATCCAAAAGCCAAATTACATGCATACTTGGAGGGTTCATACAGGCCTAAACGGAGACCTCCATAAAGAATTGACCTAAGAAGTGCGGGTGTCAATCCCAGATACAGTGCCCCTGGTCCTTCATTTTTCAATAGTTGAAAAAATAAACGTCCCTGCATAATGAGGTGAAACTTTAAATGAAAAAAAAGGTTATCAAACAGAAAAACAAATGAGAAATAGTCACACATTGTTGGCATACCATTCCAGTCAGAGGACCTTTCTGTCCAACAAGTTGCATTTGCAACCGAACTTTGAGTACATCTGTAATGTAGTATCAGATATCAATCATCCAACAATGAGGAAATGCCTGCTGTTCATCTTTATAATTTTTGTTTCCAGGTATATTTACTTGCAATTATTCTTAAAATATAGTTTTTCACCAGGATACATCAATTAAAATCAATAAAAGAAATTCTAATCATCAGAAAAAAACACACCAGCTTTGTCTTCTCATAACTTGACCCATTAACCACATTTTAAAGTAACATTTAAGCTTGCACAGCCCGTCTCCAGTTTCCTATTTTTGAACACTAGGCATAAAAAGGCTTGCCTCATTTTCTGGAAGTCCTAGTTAGACACGAGCAATTGAAAAAAAAAAAAAAAGGACAATGCTCCTTGACCTACTTTTTATCTACTTAAGGATCGAAATGGGATGGCAAAGCCCAACCTTGATAATAGCCACGGTTCCATATTATTTCTATACATACCACAGAACATGTTCACAGTAACAATATCAAAGCAACTTGCTCTGCTCCAGGCTATGTTAGAAGTTGCTCTAAACTGAGATACTCAAGAATTCATATGCAAAATCCATCATGTTCATGTGCTGCACCAACTTAAGGAATCAATCTCTTATGAAATCAAAGATTTCATTAATATTATAATTAAATCACAGAAAGAAGAACCAAACAGAACAACTATACAATAACCAAATCACAACATCACTTGCATGCAGTCAAAGGCTGAGTAAGAAAAAGAAAAATAACCTAAAGGATGCGTGATGCCTGTGGCAACCGCAACGGCGAGCCCGCTAGTCCCAAAATGGTAGATGACTTTTGAGGGTTTGACCACCAACTTCTGGATTCCATCGACATTAGTAACTGAACATGAGAAAAATACTTTTTAAGACAAGTTGAGAAAAAATAACAAAGCAAGACTTCTGCGAGTCATAAAGTATGATTCAGAATGAAGCAAAAGAGGCCATGCAAGAGACCTGAAGGCGAAGAATTTGTGGAACCGAGATTTTCCTTCATTTTCTTGCCTTTCCCGGAAATTTGGGCTTTTGAACAAGAGGAGTGATTGGTTAGATGCTTACGTCATTTAGACTGGAAAACGACAGCGTCTAAGTCTATCCACACTAACGGCTAAAACAGCAAAACAACTGCCTAGAAAGACCAATCAAGTTAAAAGTGAGTTGCCCCTTCACAACCGTTGGATCGGATGACCTTCCGCTGGTCCTACTTCATCATAAGTGAACGGTTTACTGAAACTACGGGAGCATCAACTCTTATGGACTACTACCACTACTGCCACACGGACTAAAGACCATCTCCTTCCTGGATTTCTCTGTTTCTCAGTTAGGGTTTTTGATCTGACCAACCATTAATTTTAGGATTCCGGATCATGCCTCGGTACGCGTTGGTTTTCAATTTCATTCTTTGTTATATCTATATTTCTCGTTAATCGTAGTCTTTTTTTTCCCCCCCTCACGTCGGAACAAAGGATTAAAATTTCATTTTATGAACTTGAAATTTGCAGGTATTACTGTGACTACTGTGACACATACTTGACCCACGATTCTGTAGGTTTTGTTCATTTTATCTGTTGAAATTTAATGTCTTGCATTGCTCATTTTTTTTTTGCTTTGGTATGTTTCAGCCCTCTGTTAGGAAACAGCACAATGCTGGTTACAAACATAAGGTACTTTTCACAATTGTTGTTCTTAGGTGTTAATTGTTTGGAAATATTGATTATCATCATGTTTTTGAATGTTGTGGAAAACTATTAGGCTAATGTGAGATCCTATTATCAACAATTTGAGGAGCAACAAACCCAAAGTTTGATTGACCAAAGAATAAAAGAACATCTGGGCCAAGCAGCAGCATTCCAGCAGGTTGGAGCTGCATACAACCAGCATTTGCTGGCTCAAAGGCCTCGACTTCCTGTTCTACCGACACCTGTAATGCCTGTTCCAGGGAATGCTCCATACCCTGCAATTAGGCCTCCTGTTTTACCCAGACCTGTTCCCGGTGCTCCAGGTAGTTTTAACCGTGAGATTGTGCTTTCTGTTTCTCGCTACAAGCTTTGGCATATGTGGATGTTTAAGGTCGGGTTCTGGTTGTTGGTCAATGCCTTGTCGCTGTTTCAGTTGCTTATTTATATGGCATGGGATTTTTCTAATGATCCATGTATACTTTTTGTGTTACTTTTACTTTGGCCAGTACGCATATTTTAGTTTTATGATTACATCATATGTGTGTGATTGTTTATATAAAATTGTGAATGGTGGGGGTCTTGATCATGGCGAGGGTGTGTTTTTGGGAAAACTGCTGCCACTTGCAACTCATGTGCCAGTGCCACTATAGACTTCCGCTTTCTTCTTTTGTTTGTGTATTCTCGGGCTTAATTATTACTCTCGGATGCATGATTCCCATACCAACTGAGTGTTGTTATGGTTAAAATAAAATCAAATATTTCATCATTTTGAACTAATTGGCAGGTTTTATGCCCATGATGGCACCACCTGGTGCTCCTAGCATAGCGGGTCATTTAAATGGTGTTCCAACTCCAAGGCCTCCTGCAGTGATTGCTCCACCAACTGTTTCCGGAAGTACAGCAGCGCCTGCTCCTCCTACAGGTGGGCCATCCATGGTTCCTCCTGGTTCTTACCAAGGACCTCCAGCGACATCAAGTGGAGGCTTTGATAACTTCAACGCCAATGCCCCAGCTCCTGAAGCCAGTCATTAGTCTCATCAATTTTTGGGTGCTTTATATTTGCATCTTATTGAAGTATGGATCTTCAACAACTTCATTCTCTTCGGAAACCTTTGTGTATATTGTTTTTTGGCGGGCTGATGAAATTGAAAACTAGAAAATTAAAGGTTTAGGATTGTTTCTGGGCGGGAATGAAATTGGAATGACCACAGTTTTGGCCTTACGTGGAGCTGTATTCAAGTTGCAAATGATTTTATGTTCAAGGGAAACTGAAGCTTTGGCCATGTCCTAGTTTATGAACTTGTGTATTAACTTTATATTGCTCTTATTGTAATAACTATCTGCAAGCACAGGAATCCTATTTCCCCATGCAACATTTATGAGGTACTTGGACACTGAAGTGCTGATCTCAGGCATGTCTTTGATGGCATTAATCGGCATCAAACTACTGGGAACATACTATATCTGTAAGGAGCTATTCTTTACCTCTTCAGTGTGAAATTCGCTCAAAACGGGTAATGAGTTCACTAGTGAAACTATTAACCATCTACACATACATAGGTTCTGAAGCAACCGACAGCAATTTTCTGGATGCTTTCCAAGGTGTAGTACTTCGTTTACCTACCTGTAGATTTTCCAAGATCTAACTCGAAAACTATTTGGAAAAGATCCAAACTGTATCGTTAGACAGGTACTACGTCTTTCCTCCTCCTGAAGCTGTTGGTACGGGCCAAATTCATGAAGAGTTGATGCCTGTAATTTGTACCAACATTAAGGAAGAAGTAAGCTGTTGGCAAAACCATTTGTTACTCAAAAGGCATAATACTATATTCATTTACATGGATTGATGTTCTCATATCCCACCTCTTATATTCTAGTTTCTGGATGATTATTCCATTCAGTAAGAGCTCTGTACTGTAAACTGCAACTCCTGCAAGTATTTCGAATAGTTATTGCAGTTATTAAAATCCTCAACCGAAAGAGCACAGATTGCTTACACCGATACCTTTATCAAGGAATGGGGCACAAATGGCATGATCTTCTTCACACGAGAGAATTAACAAGTCAACTTGAATCATCAATGCAGATACCCTTGTCATATCTACTGTCTGAAGCTTATTTGTCAAGAAACGGAATGCAAATGCAGTAAGTGAAAGATACGGTAAATATGACTTTAAGAAGTGTAAAAGAGAACCACATAAGCAGAGCTCATTATCTTGAAATGCTGAATATAGACAAAGATAACGACTTATCCTGAATAAAAAGACACACCACATACTTACCACAAAGGTTGCAGGGTCGGAGCCATGATTATAGTCTGCTCAGTTCACTAGATTCTACAGAATGAAAACCAGTTCTCTCCATGATAAACAAAGAAAACAAATGACTAAAGCTTTATTTGTCTAAATTTTGCAGTTAACATGGTTTTGGGTGAAACAGAATGTGTTATTCATCTATAGCTCCTGCCGTTTACTTTCTTTTATCAACTTTCTTTTCTTGATCAAATTGATATATACCTGGCCATTAACTGCCTTGACCAAGCTACTAATCGTCTCTTCATCAGGCTTTACATTTGGTGTAATCAAGACCGTTCGACCCTGGTGAGTGAGCAGATATTAGTGCTCAAGGGAAAAAGAACACTAAATGATTACTAAAATTGTCCAAAATAAAGAAAATCACCTCTAGAAGTGAATGATGCCTTGCATGAGCCAGTGAAACACCCAGGTTGAATCCAATTTCATTTTCCTTCTTGGCATCTCTCAAGATAAAATTGTTCTCATCAATAAGACAGCTAGCTAGCGCGCAGCTCTCAAGCCATAAATGAGTGACTATTGGTTTACCACAACCAATAGCTTCCAACATATTCTTTGTTCGTATAAATCTGTCTGCTATGAAATGAGTAGCATCATTTATGAATGAGGCAGTGGAAATTCCCAACTTGGTCAAGATCTGTTCAAGGGAAATACAAAAGTAAATTAGTTGCAAGTTACCATGTTATTATATCTATTATTAAAAGAAATCCACCTTTTTCTGCTGCTTGATGATATGGTCATCCAAATGCTGGCTAAACAACACTCGAACATGCACCATGCTTCTTCGTATCCTCAAATTTCTGCATGCAAAATCTGGTTTTGGCTCATGGACGCCTAACCTAGTAAGCTCTTTAGAAAGGAATGGTTTTAGGAATTGCTGGCTATACGGTCCTTTTTGTTTCTGTTTTCCCTCAAAAGTTGTAAATGAAGTACACAGGTTGCGATTTCTGTTTACAAAACTTGGTCGCTTACAATGCGTTCTTTTACGTTTGGGGCACATCCGTGCTTGCAAGTTTAAAGAACTGGCCAAGTCATACGCCTCTCTGATAGAACCATTCTTTGGACTAACTTTATTGCTTCCAGCTTGCTCGTAGACTGGATCATATTTTCCTACAGAGCTGAGCACGTCAGGGGGGCTAACACTTGATTGATTTCTTTTTCTCGTATAAGTGATTAGTTCCCTTTTCATGATATCACTTGATCTATCCTTTAAGTAAGTTGGTCCATCCTCATTGCCTTGGAAATCTGCAAATGAACTCAGCACGTCAGGAGTTGTAAATGAATTGCAGAGGTCGCGAGTTCTGCTTGCACAACTTGGGGGCTTACAATGTGTTCTTTTACGTTTGGGGCATCTCCATGATTCTAAGTTTAAAGAACTAAACAAGTCATATGCCTCCTGGATAGAACCATTCTTCTGACTAACTTTATAGCTTCTAGCTTGCTTGTGGACTTGATCATATTTTCCTACAGAACTGAGCAGGTCAGGGGGGCTAACACTCGAACAACTCCTCTTTGTTATATAAGTAATTACATCCTTTTTCACGATACCATTTGACCTATCTTTTATGTCAGTTGGTCCACTCTTGAGGCCTTGGAAATTTTCTCCCTTTAACCACAATTCAGTGAGATGACCAACAGAACTTCCTTGCACTTTTTCCTTGCTAAATGAGGTAGTTTTAACAGTTTTCGATGAATATTCATATTTTGCTATTTCTTTCTTTATCTTTTTCCTGATCAACTTATCATCTAACTCATAGATGAAGTCATTCCTAGACAAACTGAAGGTTTGATTTGTTGCCAGGCACTTACTTTTCTTCGACTCTCCAGCAGTGCTTTCTGCATGAATGGAGGCATCCTGCCCAAGAGAAGTCCTTAAAGAAGAAACTTTATTACCTAGTATACGTCTTGGGGAATCTACGACCAACTTCTCAGGGACCTGACAAGCATAAGCACTGTTTGGAACTGGCGGTGTATGTGCTAAAGCTTCAATAGCTTCAGCAGCCATTTGAGTGCTAAAAACTGTGTCAAGCATTTCTGTTTCAAATTCTTGGCCAGATAAGACCGGATGCAACTGCTCATTTTGTTTGTTTTCAACATTTTCAGATTGCCTTTCTATATGGCTTGCATGGTTTTGAGTTTCTGAGTTTGGATGAGGCAGTCCTGCTACTTCATTCCCCGAGCTGCTGCTAGCACTACCATCCACATTCCTAGAACTCCAATTATTTGTTACAGATTGCTGCTGATTTCCACAAAAAATGAAAGAGGCGTTGATTTTATCACTATGGACGTCTATCCTGCAGTGCCTTTCGCCATTATCCCATTCAAAGGCTCCAATTTTTCCAATATCATTTCTGGCTTGCATAAATTTAGCCAAACTATAAGATCCCTTTGCGCAAGATAGAGATGATAAGTTCTTCCTGACCATACTTACAGGCTTAGTATCTGGAGAATGTCCGGTATCATTTGATAATAGAAAATTGTCGACAAAAGCAAGTGCATTGGACTGAGATGATTCTCCAGGTTCCCCAGACTGAAAATAACTTAATCTTGGAACTTCTTGATTACAAGAAGGCGACCGAGGAAGATCTTTTATGTTATTGGTGCTTTTGATAGTAACCATATCACCTTCAGCAATTAAAAGAATTCCCATTGAGTCATATGTCAAGAGGATAAATTCTAGAAAATAACAAATGCTGAATCTAAATCAAAACCTTAATGCAAATTGAACAAGTAGTGACCCTCACCACATTCAGAATTCTTCGAAGACTCATCCTTCCACTGCTTAGAAGGTTCATCAGTCCCAAACTCGAAAAATTTAGTCCCTGAAATCTCCTCATCCTCACTATCAAGCACAATCTTCTTCTCATCATCATCATCAGTATCATGGTCATACTCAGCAGGGTCTACACGATCAACTAGTTGAGTATCATAATCAAATTCCTCCGTCTGGTTAAGGACTAAATCATCAAAAGGTACAGTATCTTCAAACGGATTATGAGCAGAATCAAACTCCATAGTTTCGCCACCTAATCTCACAACCACAGAAAGGAACACATTGGAGAACTTCTCATTTCTAATCATAAAATGATCAACCAAACTCTTTGACGGTTACATTAACGCAATGGATTAAGAACGAAAACGGATATCCAACTCATTAAACCCTGGCAACAGATGAACTGATGGCTCATATATATATATATATATACACACACAACGTTACTAATTACCATATAATGTACAGATAATTCACAGAAGAATAAAAGTAACTGCAGAAAGAATTGCTCGGGAATCGGAGTAGCAGCGAAACTAATAAACAACATGAAAAGGAATAAAGAAAGAATGTGAGGAAAGAAATTGAATACTTGGGCGTCTGTTGTAGAGAAATTAATCAGAAGTTTCTGTTCTTAGCACTATTCAGTAGTTCTTGTATGATGAGGCTCTTAAAGCAATCTTCTTTTTCTTTTTCTCTGGGCTCTCAAATTCAATCATCTGAACGAACACATTCAATATGGGAACTGAACCGGTGGTATCATAAGGGTGGAAATGGAGAGAGGCAAAGCATTTGGAGTTCAAGAGTTTAATAATTTGGAGGGAAATCAGAAACAATACAATGACTAATGGTTTTTAGTGGAATGGTTTGGGCTCGGGCCGACATATTTACTTTCAAGTATACTGACGTAGTGCCTTTTTTTTTTAATCTACATTAAGTATCTCATATTTTTGTTGAACTAATCTAAGTCCCTAAGTCCTCATTCCAAGAATTTTAGAGAAGGTAAATCTGGAACCTTAAGATTTTTCAAGTTCCTATGTAGCTATGTACACTTTTATGTATAAAGGGTCGTCACATACTGATTGGTCAATTGTTGATTGATCACTGGCCCTACTCAGCATCAGGTTTCCAACAGTCTCAAGTTCCCTAGTAGCTCCAACTTTCACATTGTTGCTGGAAACGAAACGTCCGTAATTGATCCAATCAAGAAACAATACAAAGACTAATGGTTTTTAGTGGAATGGTTTGGGCTCGGGCCGACATATTTACTTTTAAGTACACTGACGTAGTGCCTTTATATATATATACACATTAGATATCTCAACTTTTTGATGGACTAATCGTAAGTTTCTAAAACATCATTTTAAGAGTTCTAGAGGAGGTAAATCTAAAACCTTAAGATTTCTCAAGTTCTTACGTAGTTATGTACATTTCTACGTTCAAAGAGTTGTCATATACTGATTGGTCAGTTATTGATTAATCGTTGACTCTGCTCAACATCAAATTCTTAACAGTCTCAAGTTTCTTAGTAGCTTTAACTCCCACATTGTTGTTGGAAGCAAGACGTCCATAATTGATCCGATCAAGGAACATGCTTGAAAGGCTAGAGGATTATCAACAAGAAAAATTTCTCTCTTCCTTCCTTTTTTAGTGACTCGAATTCAAAATTTCCTAAAAAAAGAGCGTTAAGTAAATAGTTGAAACCAATTAAGTCTTTCGATTTTAAAATTATAAGAAGAGAAGGAAAGCAACCATTTAAAGCTGTGACCTTTTTCGGAATACCAAATAAAGCTGTGAAGAAGCCTGTCATAAATTAATTTTAGTCCTTCCCCATGACAATACTAACACTTATTTTGCAATTAGCCTAAAAATTGTCAACGTCCATGTTGCATTTCTAAGAATCAGCTATCGGAACTTGCCAACGAATCACTAATTGATATCTTCAATTTTTCTATGAAAACACACAATAGTCCATTTGCAGCCCGTATATCACTTCAGTTGATCATATAGGCAAGCAACTTCTATTTGAAGTTCAACATCCACAGGCACGGCTAGTTCCCATTTAGCCTCAAAATCTCATCATTGGCCACTATACCACGAGCAACTCGTTACAAATCTAACCTAGTACATGTCGTTCCTACTAAGTGCAATATAAGTTGATATTTTGCATTTCTACTCAAAGGAATATGACAAATGCTAACTATAATTTCTACATAAAATAATTCCACATCACAAGGCTTACAGTGATAAATGGTGAAGCCTTTGACTATTAAGTCTTTCAATACAAAAATTACATAAGATCCAATTCTGAAATTTTGGTCATTCTTTAACCAACAATCATCCCAAACCTAAATATGAGTACCATCCCTCACTTTCCATCTATACCCTTATTGCAAAATAGGAATTGAGGTTGTTGGTCTCTAATGGCACCAAGATGGGAATTGGGTATTACTGACTTTTAAGGAAACTTTTACAACTCGATAAAGACCCCTAATAGATTTCCAAATGAATGATGAAATGCAGCGGCAATTTGAACAATCTCAGTCAATCAATCAAATGAAACATAAAGAGTATAGAGAAGATAGGTCATAACCAAATTTTATAGTTTATCGGTAAGTAATCCTTGCCTACGTTCACTCTCTAAGTCTCTCTTGAGATTCTAATAATCTCCTCTTTCAACTACGTAAACATGAACCTCTTGACAATAATATTTAATCAGGAAAGAAGAACCATTTTACAATCTTCCTTGAAAACACTCAAACATTAAAAAAAATCAACCTCAATTGATATTTTACAACTCATATAAACTGTTGCTTCTCATTTTGATGTTGAAGGGCTCTCAATCAATTCATGATTAATAAATTAATGCTTCTAAATACTTAAAAACTCTTGTAAATGTGGTATTGTTACCCTTTAATGTCATAAAGATGTCTAATAATCAAAATTCCAAGCATTTATACCCATACTAGCTCCAAAATATTGCTAGACATAAAAATTGTTGTTATAACAATTAGAAATAATGAAATTGGTCGAGTAATATGACATATCAGTCGACTAATAAGCCATATTATTTGACCAATGTCATATACAAACTCGACTAGTACATTGGTCAACTACACTTAGATATTGGTCGACTAATTTCTCCAAAAATAATACATTGGTTAACCACACCTATACACTGGTCAACCATTATGTTTGAAAAAAGGTTTCCAAAGACTTTTTGAATTCTTTCAAAGATCAAAAATACTTCAAAAGCTTTATTAAAGAGGTTTTTATTTAAAATTAAAACCTTGATTCCTTTTGAAAAATGAAAAGATTTATGCATTAAGTTCAAAGCATAATGTTCTTATGCATGATGAGCCCCAAACATTAAAATAATCAAGTAGGAGATACAAAAAAAAAATACAAGTAAATTTGTAAACTTATTATGCTTTGGTCTTTCTTAATCTTGATCTTCCTTTTAACATTTACATTTAGTCTCCACAGATTATTTATTGACTTCATTTAATATTTTTTTTCTTTTAAGACATCAAAGAACAAATCATCGGTAGTAACTATTTTTTTGTCATCCAAACATACAATGTAGCCTCCCTTAGTTCAGCAATCTCTCCCTTTTTTAATGATGACAAAACATGTTATAATATTAGAAAGCCAATAATGATATTAGTTATTTAAACATATACAATTTCTAAATATCAAATCAACATAAGCATTTGTTTGGTGTGATGAAATTTACCAGTAAAATCAAACATTAAATACAAATATAAAGTCAAAGTACATCCAAATAGGGATCCACTAACTCCTCCTAGATACAACAACTCCTATTAAACACATGTAATTTACAAATACTCTCTCCTTTTTTTGTAAGGATAAAAAAGGAAATTGAATATTTAGGAGAGAAAACCAAGAATTAATCAATATGAATAGGTTCTCAATATGATCTAAGACAAGCAATAGGCCATCAATGCTATCTTAAAAGGACTTAAATTCACGTTGAGGTATGCTAACCTGAGCCTTAAGTTCATCAACGTAAGAGTCCATAGTAGATTTAGAACATGGTCTAGAGGAGGGAGCCTTATCATCTACAAACATCTTAACAATGTGACTCAAAAGAAGCTCATGAGTACCAATGCCATATGAAAGGGCCTCATCATCATAGGGTTGTACTGCAATCACTGATGGGGTCTAGTCATGTGATTGTTAACTAACTAGTATCTCATACGATGAAGAGTAGTAGAATCAAATAAAAAGTCTAAATTAACTTCGTCATTAGTATGTGGAATGTTAAAAGCACTAAAATATAAGGCTAAGATGAGGTTATAGGGATGTGTTGATTCTTTTTCTTAGTATTATTAAAGTTTAACATATGTTTCAGAATTAATGACCAAGATAAACACTCTCATCCATCATAAGTGTAGAAAGAAACCAAATATCATTGTGATATAGAAAGGTAAAGTGGCTACAAGAAGAAATAAAGTTATATCGAATGAAATGATGAAGTAAATGAGGAATGGCTTCAAAGTCATTAACATCTTTAGGCTTTCTAATAGCTTCTGCACTAATACCTAACTCAAAGATGGTTTTGACTCTATAAGACATAAAGTAAGGTAAAAGTTGTATTTGTTCTTATTGAGTTTGTTACTAGATAGTTGAGAGATGCTGGTGGTGATGATTAACTACTCAACTCCTAAAGGTGTGCTTCCTTTGGCTGTATCGAAGAGCATATGCTTAATGAAGAAATCCTAAGAAATGCGATAGGAGTTGACAAATTGTAGGATTTCATGACAAAAAGTAGGGGAAGGGTTAAAAGTAGGGGTTCCAGAAGGCATGGCAAGTCTAAGAACCGATCAAAGTCCAAAGGTGAAAAAGATGTGAAGACATGTCACTATTGCGATAAGTCTGGACACATTAAGAGGTCATGCTATAAGTGGAAGAGGGATCAGAAAAAGTAAGGCCATCAAAAAGTTGGAGATGGTAAGAATACAACTACAATAACTTCAAGCATGAATGATGAGATATTCATAGTTTGTGCAACAAGTGAATGCTTCTATGTTAATAATTTAGGTTCTGAGTCACTGATTGATAGGGAGTTTCTTATCATTATATTCTAGAGGTGGAGTACCATTTTAAACTACAATACTGGAAAATTTGGGAGAGTAAAAATGGGAAATCAAAGTTTTGCCAAGATTGTTGGTATTGGTGATATCTGAGTTTAGATAAACATCAAATGCTTACTTACTTTGAAAGATGTACAACACATCTCTAATCTAGGGCTAAATTTATTACCATCCAATGTGTTGGATCAAAAACTATTTCAGCACACTTTTATAGATAGGAAGTGGAAATTGTCCAAAGGAGCAATGATTGTTGCTCGAGGAGAGTTATATTGCTTATTGTATAAGACACACTTAAAATATGTGGTGATAGAGAAGTATATATAGTTGTGAACAAAAGTGGGAATAATTTTCTGTCTGTTTGAATAGAAAATATATGGCTATATATAGCCTATTACAAGAGAAGTTTAAATCTGGAAATATATCCAGATATATCTCATCTAATCTAATCTGATCTAATCCCTTAATTTAAGGGATTTGAACTTATTCTATATGAACAATATGCAGCCTATCTATATCTCAATGTAATATAGATACAACTGTATAATATCTGTAGAAGAATATTAGCATATCACTAACACTCCCCCTCAAGCTGGTAAATAGATATTGATCATTCCCAGCTTGCAACTAAGTTCTTCACATCTGACTCTTGCTAGTGCCTTAGTAAAAACATCTACAACTTGACTGCTGGTGGGCACATAGGTAAGATCAATTAATCCAGATTCCACTTTCTCTTTGATGAAATGACGATCTATCTCTACATGCTTGGTTCTATTGTGATGTATAGGATTCTTTGCAATCCCTATTGTGGCCATGTTATCACACCATACTTTCATTTGAGACCCTATTACGATTTGTAGTTCTGCTAGGAGCCTCTTGATCCATATTCCTTCACATATTCTGAGTGCCAAAGCTCTGTACTCTGCTTCGGCACTGCTTCTTGCGACCACTGGTTGTTTCTTGCTCCTCCAAGTAACTAAGTTGGCCCATACAAAGGTGCAATAGCCTATTGTGGACCTTCTATCAGTTACAGATCCGGCCTAATCATCATTTGTGAAAACTTCAATGCTTCTTACTCCCCCTTTCTTAAAGAATAATCCCTTCCTGGGTGTCATTTTTAAGTACTTCAGGATTCTATGCACTGCCTCCATGTGTTCCTTTTGATGATTGCTCATAAATTGACTAACCATACTGTAAGAAAACTAATATCTGACCAAGTATGGGATAGATAAATTAGTTTTCCCACCAATCTCTGATATCTGCCTGTGTCCACTGGTGTACCACCCTCTTTAAGACTTAACTTATATGTTGATTCCATAGGTGTTTCCGTTGGCTTTGCTTCTAGCATTCCAGTCTCCTTTAAAAGATCAAGAGTATACTTCCTTTCAGATACTGAGATACCTTTACTAGATTTGGCCACCTCCATTCCAAGGAAATATCTCAAGTTACCCATATCTTTGATTTCAAATTCTCGAGCCAGAGAATTCTTTAGCTCCTGTATACCTTCCCAATCATCACCTGTAATGACGATATCATCAACATAGACAATAAGGATAGTTATCCTACCACTAGTCAACCTCCGAATAAATAGGGTGTGATCAGTCTGGCATTGATAGTAATTAAGATTCTTCATTGCTCTTGCAAATCTCCCAAACCATGCTCTAGGTGACTGCTTCAAGCCGTACAAAGACTTTTTAAGTTTGCATACTCTCTGAGGATGGTTGTTTCTTCCTAATCCTGGTGGCAACTCCATATACACCTCCTCTTCAAGATCACCATTCAAGAAGGCATTTTTGACATCAAGCTGGTGTAGGGGCCAGTCTAGATTTGCAGCTAGTGACAATAGAATCTTAATTGTATTGAGTTTGGCTACAGGTGCAAATGTTTCCTGGTAGTCAATCCCATGTGTCTGTGTAAATCCCCTAGCCACAAGTCTTGCCTTATGCTTGTTAATACTTCCATCAGAATTGTATTTGATGGTAAACACCCATTTGCATCCCACCACAGTTTTTCCTTGTGGTAAGTCTATTTCCACCCAAGTCTGATTCTTCTTGACTGCACTTAGTTCATCATTTATTGTCTCCCTCCATTTGGGATCCTTGATAGCCTCCTGAAAATTATGAGGTAATTTTTCAGTAGATAACTGAGCAACAAAGGTCTGAAAATGTGGAGATAACCTACTATAAGAGACAAAGTTGCCTACTGGGTGCCTTGTACATGATCTTACTCCCTTCCTCAGTGCTATAGGCCAACCCAACTCCTCAGAATTTTTTGCAAGTTTTGATTCGTGACCTTGCTCAGAAAGTATGATTGATTTCTCCTATTCAGTTTCACTTGCTGCTTACTACTCATTTCCTTGTTTTGTTCCCTTCCTTCTTGTGTAAAATCTGGTATAGTTTTTTGGTTTGTCTAACCTAGTTTCGATATCCTTCTCCTTATCACATTCACCATTTTTAGTGGAATTCTTATCTAGTTGGGGACTAGGATCATCTGTTACAGTGGGCTCAAAGGGTTGAGTGGCCTCTGAAGTGAAAGTATCAAGTCTGATTTAATCAAAGCCATGTGCAGAAGGTGAAACAAAAACTATCTTTTTCTGGGATAGTGCATCTGGCGTGCCATTATTTATTGAAAACAGCCATTCACTCTCATAATTCTCCCCCTGAATGGGTGGTTTTGGATAATCGGGTAGATTTTCAAAAAAAGTTACATCCATTTTCACAAAGAATTGGTTGAGAGTAGGAGAAAAACACTTGTAACCTTTTTGAGTAGAAGGATAGCCTAAAAAAAGACACTTATAAGCTCGGGTTCAAGTTTTCCACCATGATAATTATGAACAAAAGCAACACAACCAAAAACTTTGTGAGGTAGTTGATTAAGAAAAGGAACCGAGGGATAGGTTTCAAGTAATTTTTTTAAAGATGTAAGGAAACTTAATGTTTTTGAAGGCATTTGATTTATTAGATAAGCAGAAGTAAGAATAGCCTCTCCCCAAAAATAGTTTGGAACATTTGTAGTGAGCATAATAGAATTGCAACCTCAAGTAAATGCCTATTTTTTTTTCTCTCAGATACACCATTTTGTTGTGGTGTATTGACACATGAAGTTCGGTGTATACTACCATTGGTGGTAAAAAACTGGTCAAAAGCTTGACTTAGGTATTCTTTCCCATTGTCACTTCTGAAAATCTGAATTTTTACATGAAATTGATTTAGTATAAAGGAGTAAAAGTCCTTAAAAATCTGAAAAACTTCTAATTTATCTCTTATGAGATATACCCAATTCAATCTCATATGATCATTTATGAAAGTTACAAACCATTTGGTATTTTTCTTAGTTTTAATCCTTCATGGCCCCAGACATCACTTTGTATGATGGAAACAGGTTTAGTGGGTTCATAAGCATAAGGTAAGTAGGAATTTTGCGTGTGTTTAGAGAGTTGGAAAAATTCACATTGAAAAGATGAATCTTTATTATTGAAAAAAGTTGGATATAATTGTTTCATGTAAGATAAACTAGGGTGGCCTAACCCATAGTGCCAAAGTGCAATTTCAGTGTTGGATGACAAAGTAGCATTTGCTTTACTCCCATTTGAGTTTCCAATATAATATAATCTATCAAACTCTTTAGCAATGCCAATCCTCTTCCCCAACTCCAAATCCTAGAAAACACACCCATTACAATAAAAGTTAGTTATGCAATTATGCTCTTTAGTAAGTCTCTTCACAGACATTAGGTTGCAGTCCAGATCAGGTACATAAAGAACAACGATTATGCTGGATCCTGAAAATTTTCCAAATTACTTATTATTTGTTTAACTATTTATTTATGATTTGTTTGTTTATTTTATTTTATTTTTAGAATTGAGTCATTAATCTAGTGGGCGTGAATACAGATTAGAAATTAGATGGAAAGATTAGAATTAAGTTAGAATTAATAAGGTGTTAAGTGTTGGGACCCGATCTCAAGACCGGACTCCAACTGGAAAAGACGAAAAACGAAGACAGAATCGAAAATAGAATGGCGAAACAAATCAAACAAAACGGAAGCGAAGACAAACAAAGTGCGGAAGAGAATCAAAAGCAAACGCGCACAGAACGCGTGCAGAAACAAACGAACGGAAGCGAAAGAACGAATCCAAACAAAACGGAAGCGAACGAATAACAAACAGAACACAAATCGAAAGTATCAACTCAAAACGAGTCGAATCGGAAAATCGGATAACAAAAATGTGGAAATAAAATCGAAAGCGGAAATGGAAGGAATGGATTTCGAAGCGAAACGAATCGGAAGCAAATCGATAACAAAGTAAACATGTTGGGCCCCGAAAATTTTTCTATTTTTATTATTGATTTTATTGATTCGCTATTTATTTGTCTACTGTAATTATTATTCTTTTTCTCCTTAATTGTTCTAATTAGGTATATATATATTTTTACATATAAATTTGAGTCTTGGAATGAGTAGGCTTGATTGGAAATTAAAGTTGGGTTCTTAAAGAATGGGCTTTAGGGCTTTGCGATTAAGAGGAATAAGAAGGAGAAGGATAGAAATGGATGGATAAGGGTTAGTGGGCTTTGTGAGGAGAAGAGCCCAAAAGCTTAGTAACCTAAGGGAGGCCAAAACTATGTAGTTTTGGAGTAGGTTTTAAGTTAGATATAAAAAGGAACTAAAAGAAGAAGGAAGGGAGTGTGTTGTCGTAAACCCTAAAAAGAAAGAAGCAAAAATCGTGAATAGACAGAGAGAAGGGAGAAGTTTCGGCCAAGAGAGGAGAAGGAGAGAGAAAGTCGTGGAGAAGAAGAAAGAAGGAGAAAAGGGAGAGAAATAAAGTGCTAAGGGTAAGTATCTATCTTTCCTCAAGTTAGA
>JANIHZ010000009.1:34323676-34334755 GCA_027478365.1 Erythroxylum rufum | reverse complement strand
AGAATTGGGTATTATGAGAGCATATAATGTTAGAAAAGGAATGACGAGAAATTGAGTTATGATATTAGAATAACCAAATGTTCTTGAAATGTAAACCTAAGTTCAACTAGACTATATGAATTATGAAATGAGAATGAGCATAAGATGTAAATTTAGATAATATACCTGGGATTGTCATTGAGCATGCATTATACACAACACATATACATATGTATGTGATTACGTATTCATAAGATTATGCAATTAATAATGTGTGTGCAATATATGTATTGCATAATGGTGATACATGATAGAACGTCTGTATCTAGACGTTCCGGATCATGAAAGCTAATGCTAATCTTGAGCATACCGTGAGTCAACTTAGATGGTCTTACTTTAAATGAATGTTCTGTCTAAATTTTGTATTCAATGATTATAAGAATGTGATTGTACTGATTCCAGACATTGAATGCCCGAGGCATTTGATGCATGAATATCATATTGGAAGTTCTCATTGTATGTGAATTTGAAGAAATAAGTGATACTCAACTTGATTGTTGAATGCTGGACCAAGGTCCGATGACAAATGTGAATGAGAATGCAATAGTGAATATGATTATGTAAATTAAGGACTTTTGATTGACTGAATATCTATGATACATTTCATTACATGAATGCATAACAACATAATGGCTGTTCTAACCGGGTAGCCACCGAAAAAGAGCTTAAAGCTTAGAAAGTGAAAAAGAGCTTAAAGCTCAGAATGTGATTAAGAGTCAAAGGCTCACTATGTATAATGAGCCTGGTATCTCTAACAGATATGGGACAGTTATCAATGAGTATCTACAATAGATACGGAACATTTATAAGCACTCGGTCACAACAACAACAATCGAAAGTGAATCTCATGAGCATTGCATATACATTTAATATGTATGTTTGAATGATTGAAATGTATTGTTGAATTGTGATGAATGAGAATGTGAAAATTATGAACAAAGTGTTATGTGATGATACATGATGATAAATGAAATGATATGAATTATGTGATTTTATGTGTTGTATGATTTGAGTGAACCATCGAAGATGGTCTACTCACTGAGTTCGCAAAACTCACCCCAAAATTGCAATATTATTTTGCAAGTTCAGAGGAGTTACCCCATTAGACAAACGGGAGTTTAACCACTGCATTCGAGTAAGAGATAGAGGTTGAGATCAGCCTGCATATGTTTTTTTTTGGTATCAAATTGTGTATTCTGCAATTATTGTATCATGTGTAATTGAATAATTATGTTTGTAATAACTTTCCAAATTGGAAATGTTTGTAAATGATATTGATCAATGAGTGTAGTAACACTTACAATGAAAGTGTTTACGAATAAAGTGGGCCTGATTTGTTTATTAATTCTCCGCATATGCGTGTGATATTTTTGAAAAATTTGTAATGAGTTTAATTGACTGACTGTTCTAACATGCCACTCTCGTAAAGTATGTTCTTAAATACTGTCGGTATGTTCGAGAATATGCATTATGAGAGTGGGGTGCTACAGAGACGAAGTGGGAGTCTATAGCAAAACCCTGATTTTCAAAATTTTAATGACACATCCTGCATCATAGTTGTGGCACATACTGTGGACCATTTTGGGTATGAAAAAGTTGACCATGGAACCTCCTAAAAAATGTTTTCTAAATATATAGTTTGGGCAGGTATGTATCTTTAATTCATGTATCCTCTTGTCTCCAATTATACAACGACGCGACCTAAGACATATGTGTGTCCCCAAGTTACGGATCCTCTAGTTTCTCTTAGTATATAGATATAGTTTGAGACATAGATGTGCCTTAAGCTATGAATCCTCCTAGAGAAACAGATCAATATGGTTTGAGACACATTGTGTCTTAAGTTGTGTTGAAGATTATGATCTAATACTTGACTTTTGAGTTTTTCATTGGCATGTTTGTTTTGGATATTTCATCTCTGGGACTTTTTGAAGTCTCTCCTTAAGGTCACATTTGTCTTTTTTTTACATTTCTAGCTACATAAACATAAAAACATAAGCATAAGATACCAGACAAAAACAGCTAAAGCATGATATAAGCTTATTAAAAAATATAATAAACAAATCCAAATTGAATGCCAAACGAAAATTTAAATTATTCATTTATAATGTTAAAAATAAATTAAACCTTTGGTTAGCTTTTCTCGCGATAAGTGTTTCTTTATTAGTCTTTCAACTAAGCTTTTTCCTCAAACTCTATTGGAGCAAACTGGTTGTTCCCTTGGGCCTGAGCCCGGTCCAATTTTTTTTTTTTTTAAATAGTAACGTCGTTTTTACGGACCGGACAGTCGAGTCCCCTGTTTGTTTGGTTCACTGCTGGCTGCCACCACGGGCGGAGTGGACAAAAGGTCCCCCTGCTGCTGTTGAAGAAGAGGTCGACGGCGAAATCAGTGGTAGAAGATGGATTGTTTATTACCCACACTAACGAAGAAGAAAGAGATTGATGGTATCATCAGAGACACCCTGGACAAGGTCCTCGTCCTCCGTTTTGGTCGCTCCTCCGACGCCCTTTGCCTCCAACTTGACGACATCGTATGTTGTTGTAAAGACATGGAATAGATTGTTTGTTCCAGTCCGTTAAATTAATTGAGATTAAAACATATGTATGCATTTATGCGGCAGCTATTGAAGACATGTCGGGAGGTTTCAAGGTTTGCCAGTGTGGCATTAGTGGACGTGGATTCGCAGGATGTTCAAGTTTACCTCAAATATTTCGACATCACTTTGCTTCCTTCCACTATCTTCTTCTTCAATGCTCATCACATGAAGATGGATTCTGGGTACTCTTCTATCTCTCTTCTTCTTAGTCTTTTCCTAGATAAGATTATCTTACAATTTTGAATATTTTTCCGTCTATTTAGGAGTGCCGATCACACCAAATGGGTTGGTGGCTTTTACACCAAACAAGACTTCATCGATGTCGTAGAGGTATTTCCTCTCTTTTTTTCTACTTATTTTTTTCCCTGTTGTATATATAAAGCCTTTTCCATAATCATGAACCTATTCAGTCTGTGAATTGGGACTCAACTTTTATGTTTGTGAGAGGCTGAAATTGACTGTCAGTTTACCCGTTCTTATTTCAACTACTAATTATGGGAGATGATTATTGATCAATGTCCTCGTTTCTGTTGGAGATTTTTAGTTTGCTCTCTATTTGGATGTAAAACTCTTGTGAAGTGGCATGCTACTTGGCACAGCCCATTTCCCATACTCGATAATTATGGTCCTTAAAGGGTTGACAAAGTTATAAAAAATGTGGAACAAGGATAGAAGAATTTGTACTTCTAATGGCCTTCCATACATGTTAAGAACTTGGCACATGAAACTGTTAATTCCTCACCTTGGAGCATGATGATGGAGTTAGAGAGAGGAGTGGAGATAGGAGAAACCTTCTAATGATTGAATTCTTCAATAATCCTCAATTTAGCACACACTAAAGTTTACCCCTACCATCAAATTTTGTGTGTTGGCTAACCTGTACTCCTGATGGATATTCCCATTTTAATCCTCTACACGTCGTAGTTTCTAACAGGAACTTACAGATAAGCAGTTAAGAAATTACTAAACTTTGACACAAAATTTTTCGAATAACTAAACTGTATTGAGCTACTTAATATGTAGTTTTATGAAGGTAAGGAGAAAAAAAAAAACAAATTTCCTGCACCTTCATAGCCATTTTGACAAGTAATAGTGAACTGCAGTTAGTTAGGAGGCTGATTTCTATGCTTTACTGAGTGATAATGAGTGATAATAATACACTACAATGCTTCACATTGTAATGTATTATGAGCAATAAGTAAGGCTAGTAGATAGTATAGTAAACACCATGGGCCTATGCATGATGGCATATTGCAGCTGATTATTATTGCATTTGCATCTCATTTCTTGCTGCGGAATGGATTTGAACACCTCCTTTCTTCACAAGTTACTCTGTACCTTTACCTATTAACTGTGTTTAGATGATGGATTTTAGGGCTGAGAGTTGAATATCATTCATCATTGCAGGCTATATTTAGAGGAGCCATGAAAGGCAAGCTGATCGTAAGTTGCCCTCTGCCACAAGAACGAATACCGAAATATCAGTTGTTATACAAGGACTTCTGATTACCATATCTTTATGAATTTCGTAATGTTGGTTTTGTAAAATTTCAGTCACCGTGATGATTTAATACAAGAATTATTTTTAGTATGTGTTCTTGTCCTCATTCTTTTTATTCTTCTGTGGAGATTTTTAGGTAGTATTTGTTGAATATTTAACAAGTTAAAACCAGCATTTCTTTTGGTTGCAAATTATTTGACTTGTTTTTCCATCTTTTCATTTGCTCAAAAAAGCTCACTAGACTTGAACTCCTTGCAATTTCAAAATTCATATTGAGCTGAAGTTTTAAGGTAGATAGTGGTTGCATTTTCATGAAAGACATTCAAATTCTATATGAATCCACGCAAAAGGGAACCACCGTTAGGTATTTGGGCAAGGTTCATTAAATTGCATAAGAGCATTGCTCAATGTCAAGAGTTCTCATAACCTCTAATGAGTAGCCATTTAGTGGCCTGACATGTTATATTAGCTCACAAATATTACACGATTTTCAGTTCATATCTTGAGAGGTACATTAGAAGTATTTTTAACTTTTTTTATGTACAAATGCATTTACTACTTCAAATTTAGAAACCATTTCAAATTAACAACCACTTCTAGTGATTACTGGCTTATTTAACATGGAATTTGGAGCAAATGAACAAGCAAAAGACAAATAAAAGAGAAGGGGAAAATGAGTTCTCCCTACTTGTTTCCAGATTTATGATGGGCCACGTCCAGCGATCCAGATGGTATATAAGAGGAAAAGGCTGAGAGGATTTACAAGGGTAGGATCCAACAATAGTGAGAAGAAGGAATATGATGAAATGCAAGAATAAAATGTGGAATAGAAGCTGAGGTGGCATGCTCTGTGCGTGATCACTAAGGAGGCAGTACAATTGTTGAATCTGTTATGCCGTAGGCAGAGTCCAATTGGTGTCAAGTTGTATTTTGTGTCAAGTTGTTATGTCAGTAAAGGCAAGTTTGTTATGCGCCGTTTATAAGAGCACAGGAATGAGAGAAGAGAGGCAGAGAAGATTGATGTAATATTTTGATGATTGAGAAGTAAGGCAGACTTCACAAAAACTGCTGGTGACATCAATTCTTCTTATCAATATATATATACTCTCGTTTCCTTAAAATCTTGTCCCTTACAATCCCATACAACAGTGCTTTGGCTTTAACATTTTTATTACATCGGTGTTCTATCAATTTACTTCTACATCATATCCTTCACGTACGATAAAACCTTTAACGGTTTAACCTGTTGTTGAAAGCTACCAGAAGAGACACAGTCCTTCAAATATTAGTTGCGAGATGATGCTAATGAGTATCACTCTTTAGATAGTTTCTATTGTGTTGGTTTAGAGTGATGTGACATGATAATCCAGTTTTCTAGCGTACACAGTCAGTCGATTACAAAATGTCCGGTAGATAGGCTGCTTAATACTTATTTTGTTGATGTCTTCTTAGTCCTCACTACACAAGATCTAGCCAACAATTTATCTAAAGAGCATCCTTGACAAAAGGTTGTTGCTTGCTACCTTTCTGGCGTTGCATACCTCAACGTTGTCTCCCCTGTCAAGAACATCTTCAGCACTCATTCCTGAGCCTGAAAATAAACGGTTCACTACTCAGGAGAGAAAAAAATGTAAAATGAAAACTGAAATAAATCATCCCCGACAAAGCTAAGTACTTGTTTCTTAGAAATTCCAAACAATTGTCTGTCACAGGCTTCAACCCCAATCAACAGCGATCCAGACTTAAGAATAATCCTTCACTCAATTTTGAAAAGCTCTTAATTTCAATTCAACCTTGAAAACATGATAATGTCCTGTTTTTCACTGCTAAACTTTTTTCTTAAACCCTTCTGGTATTTATAAATTCTTTGCTTAAGGTGAAATATGTACATATGAGTAGATTGTGTAGGTTGACAGAGAATAGAAGAGATCTATGCACATTGAGATCACTCCAAAGAGACAATCCTTTCCCCGGCGCTTGATCTCATGCAAAAGAGTTGCAACACAACGAGTACCTGGTACCATTAGCAGCAGATGGCTTAAAAATGATGCCCAAATTACAATGCAAGTATTTGAGAGTTAAGTTACACCACAATATAGCTTCATAGTATTTTTATTTAATACATATTTTCATATATATTATTATACTTTTAGTAGATCATAATCAATAATTGTAAAAATATATATTAAAATACTAAAAGAAGAGATGCGTCTAACTTTTCAAGTTCTAATTTGCACATTAAATTGCTTATTTATAACACTGTGATTTAGGTTATAATGTTTTCAACACTACAAGAAAATAACGATTTCGCGACGGGAAAATAGCGACGGTAAACAGACCATCGTTGTTTACCGACGGAATATATAAAGTCGTCGGTACATGTGTCGTGAAAAGTTGAATTTAACGAGGGAACAAAACCATCGACAAGTAAGGCAGGAATTGGTGGAGGGAAATGACTTGTTGACATTATCGATGGACTATTAGGAATGGAGCTGTCCGTCGGTAAAATATAAACTAGTACGTCGTTGTGCCGTTGCGTTTGAACGTTATTAACTTAAACAAAACGACGTTGTTTCGTTTAAAACAAAACGATGTCGTTTTGGTTAGGTTAAAACACTCCCGCAGAAGCCTTCTTCCCCATTGCCGTCGCTCCGTTCTTCTCTTCCCTTCTTTCTTCTCTCTTCCTCCAGCCCTGATAGCTGTGTTTGCTCCTCTGACGTGAAGTTGTCTCTGTTCGTGCTGCGTCCAGTGACATCGTGCTGCTTCCGGTCCTCTTCTCCGAGCAAGGCACCATTTTTGTTGAGGTATGAATGTTGACCGTGGCTGTTGTAGTTTAATTAATTAGATTGTGTCTTTGATTTTTTGATATGTTTTGGTGTTTTGTGAATGGATAATAACGTTATATGTCGAAATGTATGTGATAGAAGGGGAAAAATGTGAATTTGGTTGATATAATGGGATGATTATTTGATGAACATAAGGTGTTTGATAAAATGCCTATATGTCCCTGGACACGTGCTTTCAATTACAAATTGTTTTATCGCAATCAATTTTTAGAACTGTAACTAAGTCCTATATGGAAAGACTTTTTTTATAAAATATAAAACAAAAGATAGTGATTACATGGTCCAACTTTGTTGGTAATTGTTTAGAAAATTTTTTTTGACATAGTGAGAAGAGAAGTGTTTGAAAAGAAGAAATAGGATGAAGATCGTCTACGTTTGAGCGCTCAAACATTTTTGGCAATATGTCCATTTGTTATGAACTATATATTGATATATCTTATAAGAAATTAGCATAAGTAGTACCATGCCTCTTTATATTCCAAACCACACTTATGTACAAAAATACCATCACCATTTATTACAAGTAAGTATTACATACACTTTAAAATTGTAATATTATAATTGAATATAAAGAATATCATACCTCAATACAAACTATACTAGGACATTATATAAATAATCATTAAGGAAATTGGGGTTAACATTGATTAATTATGGAATGATTTTTGGTGTAAGACATATTAAAAAATAGATCGCTTCTAGGCGAGTAATATAGATAAATACCTCTTTATAGTCAATGCCTTATTTTTACTATTACTCTTTAACTATAAGCTTTACCTTGTATCTCTTTACTTCACCATTGGGATTTTCTATTTTTTTAATACTTATTTGAATCCAATTACATGATAATCTCTTATATTAGAAATAAATTATCAAGCACCATTCTTTTTAATGGCATGAATTTCTTCATTCATTGTATGAATCGATTTCTCATTCTTACTAACATCTTTAAAATTTAAAGAAACAATATCTATAAGTAGGCAGAATAAGATACAACTACCATAAAATTTGATAAGTCTTTAATATCTTAAAAGTCCTATGCTTATTAGTAAAGATGTGGATGATGATGGTTAAGATGATCAGATTGGTGAGATTAATGAAAAAAAATCAATTTTGGAATCTTAAACTACCTCATTTTCTTCTTAATCTTCAAAAATATAGAAAAAAATACTAACATCCCTCTATTTGAGGGATTTAATCCCAAAATGTTTCTTCATTAAATTTAACATCTCAATTGATAACAATATTTTTATTACTTGGATTGAAAAACTTGTATCCTTTTGAGTTCTTATTATAAATAATAAAAACAAATTACTTCAATCATCAAGTTTGGAACTTTCTTTCTTTAGAACATTAAGATAGATAATAGAGCTAAACACTCTTGATTATGATGCAAAAGGCTTCACTCCTCTCTATGCTTCTTATGGAGTGACATATATGAAGCACTTTTTAGGACTAAAATTTAAAAGATAAACCACCCATACAACTGCTTCCACCTAAATCTCCTTAGGCATCATTTTGGTTTTCAACCTATTTCTCGCTATATTTAGGATTGTTTGATTCTTTCTTTTAGCTATTATATTTTATTAGGGAGATCTTAGGATTATAAGAGGGTGATAAATTTTTTACAGTTTAGAAAAGCTCTTAAAATTATGTTCTCCACCTATATCAATTCGTAAAGTTTTAATCTGAAAACCACTTTCTTTTTTAACCAAATATTTAAACTTTTTAAACATATCAAAAGATTCATACTCGTACTTTAAAATTTTCTGCCATTTATTTTTACCTTAAACATTTGTATTGATGAGTTAGGTTGGCTTAATAGATCTTCAAATTAACTAGTTTAGAAAGCTTGATTTTTAAGCATTTGATATTTTGTTCTCTCATTTTGGTCATGTTTGTTGTAAGCATTTGAATCATTTATGGTGATCTAGCTTATGTTCGTTATTAGGCTAGCATATCTCATCTAGAATGCTTCTAAACTGTGAACAAATTTCTTATTAGTTGTAGGAATTCATTTGTTGGCATTATTTCTATTTCGAAGGAGATTGAAGAGAAGCTTTAGTAGGTATTCAAATGACATTCATTTCCTTGTATTTTTGACTCATGTCAACAATGATTTTCCACACATTTTAATCAAATTTGTATCAGCTTCTATATTTTTCATATAGGTTCGTCATCATCTTCCTTCACATACTTCTGGAAGATCGCTTTGCATGTCGATTGAGGTTAGTGATTTTGTTTTTCACTATGTTTTTTTTTGAACTTGGTATAATGTGGGTATTTGTTTGCGGTTTGAACTGGGAATCTGAACGTATTACATGAATGATTGAATTTGGCTTGCACGAACTGAAAATTGTTTGTTATATGAACTTTGGTTAGGTATGAATTTATATAGGATGAGTTTGACTTATATTATTGTTCCAATTACCTTAATTATGTGAATCTGTTATTTCATTGATGCTCTCTTAAATGATGAGGTTCTGTTTACTTTTCATGTACGCATTTTTGCAAGGCATGTTTTTATTAAATTGTATATGTTAAACTTATTTATTAAAATAAGTATTCATATTTTTACGAATACTTATTTGATTAGGCAATAGTACATATTTAATATCCATTAAATATCAAACTTTTAACAATAATTGTCTTATGACATATATGATTACAAACATATATGTTGGATATTTAGTTGAAATATATTTTAGATGTGAACCCATAAATCTTAACCCATAACCCGTTATGTAGCTCTCGTGAGGCTTATCAGTGAAAAATATTAGGAGCTTAGGAATCAGAATGAGAACTTCTTATGTTGAATCACAAGTCTTATCTTAGATGTTTTGTTATTTGTGGCTAACATGAATAATACTAACTATGGATTTACTGGTTTAAATTAACAATTTTCCAGATATGAGTTTCTGGAATAGATCTTGAATGTATAGACGATTAACTCTTGAAGGTTTCATTAACCCTGAATTTGTTGAGGGAGTTGAAGCTTTTATTCATTATGCATGTTCTCAACCTGCATATATGGATAGATTAAAGATTAGATGTCTATGTAAAAAGTGCAAACACAAATGTTTCCTTACTATTGACAAAGTTAATTTGCATTTGCTGAGAAAAGGGTTTGCCCCAAGTATTTTGAGTGAATATAACAAAGGGAACCGTTGATTTCTAGCACCTCAAGAGGTAATGAAGCACAATCGTCTATCAACTTAAATGAGTATGAAGGGGATATTGGATTTAGAAGAAATTATGTTGATGGAATTGAAAATTCGTACATGCAAATGGTTTATGATGGGCCGGTTATACCTTTGAAGCAAATAGGGAAAATATTGAAAAAGAGCTTAACCCACAAGAAAAATATTTTTTTGACTTACTACAGTCAACTGATCGAGAATTGTGATCAAATTGTAAAAAAATGACCCAATTGTCTTCAATTGATCGAATATTAAATATAAAGTCTGAAGGGCATATTTCGGATAGTAGTTTTGATAAAATTATGAAATTTTAAATTTTAAATTGGTTGTAAATCTTCACAGTTTGAGCTCATTTTATAGCTATGATGACTTTCAATAAGGAAGACGTTAATAATATACTGAAAGAGCTTAAAGGACTAGGAGAGCTCGATGCACAGCGTAACTTAGGCACGGAAGACTTGGGAGAGTTTGTGTGAGAATGATTTAAATGATAACAGGTGATCTTAAGTCCAGTGGATACAATTCATCAGGTGATCAAACATTTTCTGGAGCACAACCATATTCTAACTTATATTTGCCTTTGAAATCTTAAGCTTGTATGTGTCTTAAATAATTTTTTAAAAATAAGATTATTTTATATTTTTAAATTCATGAGTGCTTTATTCTTTATTGTCCAATTAACTATTGAGAGCTTATAAATAGTTAATCTTTTAGACATTTAAAATATTGTACAAACTTGATTTTTAATTTTTTATAATTAATCGCTCAAATAAAGTTTAATTTTTGTTGCAAGTTTCTTGAATTTATTCCTAAATATGGTTGAGTTGGTAGAGTGGAGGGGCATGATGTAACATCCCGTTACTGGTAGCAAAGGGTATTATGGTAATATTGGGTCA
>JANIHZ010000009.1:34258837-34302260 GCA_027478365.1 Erythroxylum rufum | reverse complement strand
ATAGTCGTGAAAATCGTTATAATAACTTATGAAAGATAGCATTTAAAATTAAATTCACTTATTATAAATGCATATTTTTTACTTTTTATTATTCTTAGTCTTATATAGAGTTAAGTGATCTTCTTTTTATATTAATTTTTATAATAATTGTTTATATGAGAAATGTGTGAAAATAATATTAACAAGAATAAAAGATAGTTATTATATTGAATTATTATTATTATTATAATTTCATGAGAAAAGGTTGGTACTTAATATTAATATTATACCGTATCAAAATGAAATCTGAGATAATATTTAATAACATTAATTACGGATAACCTTATTTTATTTCAAATGATAAAATTCGACATGTCCTATAAAGATGGGAATAAATTTTTATCAGTCATAGGCCATGCATAATTCTTCAAAAAGGAGTCCTGCTTCCTAAGAAGATTCGTTCTTGTTCAATTATTTTACAATGTTAAGAGCCAAATTATTCAATTATTTTACCATTTTGCCTCTGGTATAAGATCCTATATCGGCAACTTGCAAGGGCATATTTTGTCTTTCTAAAGCTATTCTTTTTTGCTCCTCTCCAATTCTTGACTCTTACTTGTGGGGCTACTCTCCAAGCAAAAAGCTCTGTCCCGGCGTGCAATTACCTTCTTTTAGCGTTCCACTTCTGCTACAAAAGCATGTTCCAGACTGGATTCAGGTTTGTGTCTTCTTTTCCATTCCATGGATATCCGACCTGATCTTTTCTCCATGTTTCTTCTTTTCCTGATACTATATCAGTTAAAAAGACAGCACTCGAGCTCAGAATCTGAGTTTCTTCTTTTACTAGTTAATACAACCAAAGTCTGCGGTCTTTGTTTTGACAGATTCAATATATATTCTTCAAAATCGTATAAGGGTCAGGTTTTATGGGGTTTCTTGGTGATTGTTTGCAATAAATGTTAATGTTTCCTGTTATTACTTAACACCCTTGGCATTATATGGAAACAGCCGAAGTGCCTCCATTGCAAAACTTGCCAAGATCTTCATCAGAGGCATCTCATCCCAGCCTGGAAGGTGCGAGTGAGAAACTTAAAACTTATTTCTTCTTTGATATATTTTCTTGGTAATTTTGTCTAAAGATATTAGCTTTGTTCATTTAGATCCCAAGTAATGAGAAGTAGTGGTGAGTGTCAAAAGGCATAAGACGTTTCAAACGTCAAGGAAAAGAACAAACTGACAAACTTTTGGGTGGCAACTTGTGTCGTCAGAGTTTTATAACTATGTTAAAGAAAAGTCAATCCGCTACAATATTAAATCAATTGCCAACCCAAAATCTGTCAATAACTTAATAAAGTAATAATTTGATGAGCTCATGTTATTCCTTATGATCAAGGAGAAGTAATGTTTAAATTAAGGCAAAAAATATATATATTAATCAAAATTGAAATTGACTAATCATACATATTATTTTACATGCAACAATCATCATTTTAATAGATAGTTTATTTTTAAAATTATTAAATTATAAATAATTCAAAATAATAAGCTTTTACTTTACCCCTAAAAATTTTATAGTGAAATCTCGTAAATTTCTTAATGTTAAACATCAATGACCAAACAGTACCGGTTCATAAAATTCTTTCCTGATTGTTGGTCGAGGTGGCCAATTATTGGTTGTCCAAGTTCACATCATCAGAGCATGCCTAAGTTGCGTCTCTTGGTGTCTTTGTTCACTTCCAGTTGGTCTTAGGTGTTTTCAAGTGGTACATACCATCAAAGTTTGATGTCCGAATGAGAGGAAAAGCTGAAGGAAAGTGTTTAGTGTAATTTTGGGTTATCCTCTTTAGTCTAGACATGTTTTTTCCTTCTCCCACCTGAACTCTCAGTTCTTCAAAATAATTCAATATTTAGCAGTTTATATAATTTCGAACACCAAATTTTAGTGTTGAACTTAAATTAGCTTATCATGACTCAGTAGCCTAGAGGGCAAGGTTGCGCTAATCACAGGAGCAGCAAGTGGCATAGGAAAGGCAACTGCAGCCAAATTCATCAATAATGGTGCCAAAGTTGTGATTGCTGACATCCAACGCCAACTAGGCCATGAAACTGCCCAAGAATTGGGACCCAATGCCACCTTTTTCTCATGTGACGTAACCAAAGAATCCGACATAGCCAATGCTGTCGATTTTACGGTATCTGAGTACAGTAAGCTCGACATCATGTACAACAATGCAGGAGTGGCATGTAAGTCTCCTCCAAGCATCACGGACCTCGATCTTCAAGTGTTTGACAGGGTTATGAACGTCAACGTCCGAGGTGTCATGGCTGGTGTGAAGCATGCGGCTCGTGTGATGATCCCACGACGAACTGGCTCCATTCTTTGCACGGCGAGTGTCACAGGAACTATGGCTGGATTAGCACAGCACACTTATTCGATATCCAAGTGTACGGTCATCGGCATTGTCAAGTCTGCGGCGGCGGAGCTGTGCCAATATGGGATTCGCATCAACTGCATATCACCCTTTGCTATTCCAACCTCGTTTGTGATGGAGGAATTGAGCCGAGTTTATCATGGGGTGGATGCTGAGCGAATTTTGGATATGGTGTATGCTGCTGGTTCTCTGAAGGGTGCAAACTGTGAGCCGATTGACGTGGCTAATGCTGCTCTATATCTTGCCTCTGATGATGCCAAGTACGTTAGTGGTCATAATTTGGTGGTTGATGGAGGTTTCACATCGTTCAAGAGCTTGGAGTTGCCTGCACCTGATCAGTTGCGATGATGATTTATGTTGGGAAGATTCTGAAATGAAGTAAAGCTTGCTGAATATGGATTAAAATCCCTCTTCGTTTGTTTTCAATTTCTTCTTTTCTTTTTCGATCATGGAATGGACATTTTCAGGCGCAGAGAGGAAAACCATATTGTAATAGAAAACCTGAAAACCAAATTTTCAGGTCATTTAATGAACTTGTACCTGGAAGGAAAGACAAGGGCTAGTTTACAGGAAAAAGGGCCCTGTGAGTCTTTATACTTCTTAGTCCTACCACCATTATTATCAGTAGATTCATCCAGATCTAAACTACTGCATGCTCTTTACTCTGGATTCATGACTAGTATTTATTGTTAATAAGTATGTTTTGAGTCTGTGGCCTGTGACCTTTATAACAGTGTACATTTGAGAATTTGTATTCCTTGCAATCACATAAAACGCTTGTAGGAGCATTGCACCTGAATGCAAATTGTATTCTTCTTTTTCCTTTTTGAAGGAGAAATATAGAGGCAATTATCATCTTCTTACACGGGCAAGCCAATCGCATGATGGGCAGCATATTTATATCATCCTAATTTAAGATAGGTAACTCACTCCCATCTTCATAGCTTGATTATGCCAGTTGCATATGGAATTGCTATCCTGAAAAATTCAGCAGCCGGTCAGATTGTTGCTTCTCAAAAGTGCTCTAACACAAGTTTCCGCATGAATGCCTCTGGAGCTGCAAACAAAGGAAGCAGAATGTTTAGAACCACCCAATATCTATCTTCTGCTGAAGAATTATATCCCTGATTTCCTCAAACACAAGATTCTTCTGAGACTACACAAGAAATTGTTGTTCTGTTCAGTAATTTGAAGTGAGGTGATGAACTAATGGATGATTGATACCTAAGCCACCAGTAAACAGTCTGAATTGGCCAAGAGCCTGCCTGATGAACATCTCAACTCCACTCACCACAGTAGCACCTACCTCTCTCGCCTCTTGCAAGAGTCTCGTATTTCTGGGCGTGTAAACAGCATCGAAAACCAGCTCATATGCTTTTAAAGCCTCCTGTCCATGCAGAAACTAAAATGTTGGTATAAAATTCATGATTAGTGTCTACTTAAGAATCGAAAGTGAAACTAGAAACCTTCGACAGAGGGCTTTGAACTGTGTTTGGTTCCATTCCAACTGCGGAAGCGTTTGCAAGGACCATTCCCTTCTCCGGACAGTACGTGTCTAGAATCTCATAAGGTAGCGCTTCTCCTGAAACCGCCTGAGCCAGGGCTTTTGCTCTCTCTTTTTGGAAAAATTCCGCAGTTAGAAATACAAGAATGATGAGATTCCTTCAGAAATCAGAATACTCGTCACTTTTCTTTTCTTACCGTAATTGCGGTTGAATATAACAACTCTAGCCCCTCTGCTTTTGGCACCAAAAGCAAGTGCTCTTCCTGCTCCTCCTGCTCCAACCAGCACAAATGTTCTCCCAGCCAGAGGAGAAGGATCGGATGCGTCTCTCTTTGTTAATCCTCTATCTGCTTTTCCGTTTCTTAGTTAATAATTGTTTTTCAGACAAATCATGAATCAGCACAAGCATGTGTTCTATACCAGAAAGATTTATCTAGTTGCCAATGGTATTCCAACTCAATCTACTAAATGGATTTTCTGAAGCTAAATAAAGGTAAGTTTTAGTACTACTCTTTGAACAGAGATAATCAACCAGTATGGTACCTGTCATTGCATCCTCAATTGCAGTTATACAAGCCTCACAATCTGTGTTGTAACCAACGAGCTTCCCATCATCAGACCTCCTTATTATGGTATTCACAGCTCCTATGGACTAATTCACAAAGAATTCAACTGTTTAGAAGCTTATAAAAAAATTTCAATCAAACAAACAAGAACTTCCAATTGATAAGTATGTCATCTGTTATTTAGCTATTTGATCCTGTAGTTACTCTTCAAGCTGCAGTTTTGATGAGATGACATTTATGCATATAACTAAGAATCTTGGCACGTGAAGACTTTAAATCAGATAAAATAATTTGGTTTCACGTGAACTTTGATATCATTTTGGAACAAATCCAACTTGAACAGAGAAAAACTCCACTCTGCCACGCATGATAACTGTTTTCTAACTTATTGGAGTTTCCTGACCTTAGCCAGTGGGTGGACTTCATCGCAGCATCCTACTGCCACCTCCTTGTGTGGGATCCCAACACTACAAGCATTGAGCAGAAGGGAAATGACTATTTATCAAATGACAATACTAGTTGACATTGACTATAACATGAGAATGCAGAGCTGATGAAGTCTAATAGTGTTTAACAGCTATAAAGCTTGAAATAAATAGAAGGGGCTTATTATATACCTGAAACCAGCGAAGTCAGAGCTTGTATAGGTTCTAAAAAATTCTTTGATGTCATCCACTAGCATAGGAACATAGATTCCATTGTATCCTATATGCCTAAAAGCAGGATTATGCAGAATAGGACCTTTGCTGTGGCCAACTGGGTTCGAAATGAGACCAAAGACTTTGGTGTCAGGATTTATGTATTCAGGCTTATAAACTTGCCTGAGACTAAATAGAGTTGGCATCCCAGCTACTTCTTTGCCTTTCAGAGTTCCGTAAACCAAAAATCCTCCAAATTTTGGGCCTAAAAGCTGGCATATGAGGCCTCTACTACCCACTGCAAGAGCAATAAAAGGCACCTGAAGACGAAAGAACGAGAGTGAGTGGATTGGTCGAGAATAATACATTTTTCCAAGTTTAAAGCAAGGAACTTTACAATTAATTTGCCGGAAAGATTGTCCCAATCAACTGCATTCGAAGAAATAAGATCCCCGTTAGTGTTTTGTCTTTTCCTTTATGTGTGAGTGTCAAAACGAATACCTGACAATGAGTTAGCATCTTAAAGACAGGCGCCAAATCAGTGATGTAATCGACATCTATCACGAGCTTGATAATGTCCGCTCCAGTAGACTGCATGCAGGCGATCAGATGACCAAGCTTCTCTGCTGAAGGTTTCCCTCCATTGACATAGCTTGATACAACTAGTTTGCTATTGGATCTGTTGTAGAAGTAGTCAGCCATGTTGCTGTCTGAAGCTATCTGTAAGCGTTTCATGTGGGGAAGCGATATTTCAGTATTTCCTTTCAACTTGATTCAGTATTCAATAGGAATGAACTGGAAATTCTTTTTTCTGATTACCTCATAGTCCATTTCAACAAATTCCACATCTAAGTCAAGAGCCAGTCTCACTACTTGCATACAAGTATCCTTTCTTTCAACATTGCTTAAAGTTCTCGATGATTTTAGCCTGTTAACAGGACAAGAATCTCATTTGAGCCCGCCCGTCATATTAAAATCTTTACTAACTAATGAGTTCATTTAATGTGATGAGTCAAAACTTTTAGGTCAGGGCATATAATTAATGTCAAATTTTTTTAATAAATTTGGAAAAAAATATAACTGATGTAAAGACATTTTAGTGATGTCAAATTTAAAAATATCTTATCACTTTGTGTTTGAATAGCTTAACATTTGTTTTAAAAATCAATATTCTTTTAGTATTTTGGAACATCAAATTAAACTTGTATATTGTGCAAGTGACAATTCATTAATATTATTGGATTCAAACAATATTGATTGCATCAAACAAAAATGGGTGGTTGCAAACAATGTAATCGTCATTGATGATCCAATCCCACAAATTCCGACTTCATTCCACCCCTCAGAAGTAAATGAATGATCTCCCAAGTGGTCCTTAGGACATTTAACTACAGATTCCAGATTTATATCCAAGGAAGGCAGGTAAGTTAAGTTCAACAAATGCTAAAATTGCCAAAGAAGCAACTAAAACCATTAGTAGCCCTGCAAGAAGGCCACATGCTATGTTGAATAACTACAAGGCAATTTGTATTTGTTCAGTCACAGAAAGATGAAAATTTTGTGCTTTCGAGAGGATAAAAGGCTTAAATAGAGCTACCAGGAGCAGATTGTCTAGCTCAGGAATGTGAAACTTTTTCCAATTTCTAATTTTTTGGGAACTTCTAGTCTTATTTACACTTGGAAAAATAAAGATTATGGTTCTGTTTAAGAAACACAACTGATCAACTAACAAGAAAAACATGTGGCAAGTTATTTTTTATGTAGTGGTTGCCCAAGAAACACCTAGCTTAGCTCCTTAATCGTTAGTTCTTGTAGGTCCAAGGTACCACAACCATGAGATTCCGACAACATTATAATTATCAACAGGCATGCAAAAGATCAAAATCTTCTCTTATCAGAACTTTTGCAGTTCCAGAGGATGAATAAACCTGTTTAGCTGTTCTCGTTCACAAACAAGTGAGAAGGGCACGAATTGATGCTGCAGTGTAATCGCGTACATACGACCAATGGAAGACACCAAGTTGATACTCAATGAGTTGATGGTATAAAACCAACCCCAATAATAAATAAATATGTAACAAGAAAACCAAGGTACAAATTAATACAAATTATTAAAAAAACCAGATTTTTATAACTTTTTTGTTAATACTTTTAACTTTAAATTCTATTAATATAATAATATTGGCATGCCACATTATTATTAAGCTAATAAAATTTAAAGTTTTCATTAAAAATTTTAGTTAAGTTACTTGTTTGTATGTATGAATGTTTGTTTGTTTGTATATATAATGTACACATACACAAAAAATGCAAAAAGAAGATGGGACCGGAAGCTAACACCCAACCCACTGTACAAGCCACAGTTTATCTGGAATAAGCACCATGTCTTATCAAGCTCGAAGACTGGAGTAGCGTGGCACTTGCATTACCTCATTAATGCTTGCCAACGACTACCAGTAACACAAACTCCGCCGATCACTCAACCCCCGATTTGGCTAGTGGATCAATCGTCGAGGGGACCATTTGGTAGTGATGTAAAGATGAAAATGATGGAGTTATGAATTAAGTAGAGCTAATGACTACTGGCATTAAACGGATATCAAGTCAGATGTGTTACAGATTTAATTCTTTTTGAATTCGTAATTACCTTTTTTTTTTTTTTCCTGTGGAGTGTCCTTCTTGGCGATGCACCACACAGTTCATCATATGACAGTGATGATTTGATGATAATATGACAGTTATCAGGTAATAAACTGTCATTGTGATCATTGAAGTGTGTAATAATTGAGGTAGACAACATTACAACATGAAGAAGAGACCAAGAAAGAGAACAATAAAGCACTAAAGTGTAGCAATATTCATGATGAGAGAACGGTAACTGGAAACATGTATATCATACACATATGTATCCACATACCTGATAGAAACAATGGAAGGGAGAGTTCTACGTTTGATAAGCCTTTCGACTTGGGAAATGTGAGAGAAAGTCTCAGAATCAAAGCGAAGCTCAACAAGATCAGCGCCTTCTTCCTTGGCTTTGTCCATGGAAGACAGCATTTCTGCTGAGCTCTCACATTCTAATGGTGTGCACACCATAATATTGCTTTTGAATGCCATGAATGAACGTGCTGTGTTGAAGAATGGAGACAGAAGGGTGAATGTGAAGGATAATATGTGCTCACGAGTCTCTCAATGGGCTATGCTTTTTTATAGCAAGGAGTGCCGCAGTCACATTCGCAATCAATGAACGTGTGAAAACTTCATCTCTATACACACGGCTTAGGACCTAACAAGTAACAACTGTTTCCATATTAATTAGTTTAATCCTGATGGAGGTAATACTCTTTTTTCTGTCAAAAAATCTAACCGTGGGCTATGTATTTTGGAATAAATTAGTTAGAACTAGAACCAAAAAAAAAAAAAAAAATTTGTATGTTTTGAATCAGATATATTTTTATTACAAAATTTTATATATTTGACTATCCTCTTATCACATATAACACTGAATTTCTTTAAATAAACATGCTATTGTTGTCATTAGAATTTTCAGATTTCAACTAACTCCACTATTAATTAGTAACTATATTATAAATTCTTAGTTTTAATATTTATGACAACTTAGCTATCATCTAGACAAATTACTAAGTCAACTATATTATATCTTATTCAAATTTAATAGGGCACAATCTCTTTGAATTTCTCCAAGTTACAATATCATTTACTCCAAACATAATTGTTGTAGTTCATTAGTTAGAATACGGTCTTACACAAAGCCGTCTTCTAGGATATGTACCTTTTTAAATATATATGAACTAAGATATAGACATATATATAAATAATTGTGTGTTCTTCTGAAAACACACGATCAAGGACACATATGTGCCTTCGCTCGTATATATTCTTTTCCTAAAACTAAATATATTGTACATAATATAAAACATATGTGTATCTTTACTTGTATTCTTTTTTAAACTTATTGAGATAAGTTGAATCGTACTTGAGGCTTCTTCGCTTGATTTTTCAAGAGAAAACATTAATTCCAATACACCTACTTGATATTGTTACTTAAAATACCAAGGTTGTCTTTTAAGTCTCCATATCATCTTGAAATAGCTTTGTTCACTATAGTTGTGACTTACTCCTTTCACGAGCAATAAGACAACTTCATTTTATGATTTAAGTTCTCTTTATTGTGGTTCAACTATCTTTTTTTGCACATGAGTGATTCAACATTATTATTATCATAAATTTAATGTCAAGTTATTTTTTCATCAATCACAACGATCATAGCATATGCATCAATATTTTTCTTCGCATTTTTCATAATGAATTTTGGACTATATAATTGGAAATAGCTTGCTCTTCATACATACTTTCAATATTTCAGCTCCATTTGAATCAAATATCATGCAATCATCTATGTATAGCATAACCTTTATCAACTAATTTACCCATATTAAGAAGATTTTGATCTAAACTTGACATAAATAATGCATTAGTAATGAACTTGATGCCTAAATATGTTTTGACAACACCTATTTCTTTCTTTTCATGTCAAAGCATGCTTTATTTTTAACTCTTATTCTTGATTGAAAAATCTTGTAAAGGACCTTAAAAATTGATTCATTATGGGATATATGGCATATACCATCTAAGTCCATAAGTCAATCCTCCTTGTTGCTATAGCTACACATTGTTAAAGCCATAAACAATGTCTCGTCTTTATGTTCATATGCTTCAACTACATTTCTTTCTTATTGTGTTTCCTTCACTTGGACTTACATACTTCTTTAACATGTTCAAATTAGTTGCATGCTCTACATCTTTGGTCTAAACTAACAATATTTTAGTATATGGTTACTCTTTTTACAATATTTGCAAGGTTCAAATTTGTCCTCTTTTCTTCTATTATGATAATATCCTTGTTGTTCCTTCATTCCATTTTTGTTCTTTCCTTTTGTTTGGCTTATGTTAGCTTGGTTAAAACTTAGATTAACCTTAAATTTCCCTTCTCTTACTTTTTCTTCTTGCCTCTAGAGCATTCTTTATTTCTCAGCTTGAAGAGAATTCACAAGATCTATTAATGTGAGTTTGTGATGTAATAATAGATTTCTCCAAGAGTGAAATTTTGGCTTCAAATATGTTAAAGACACCTAAAATGCCTTTCCTAATCACTCTTTTGTTTTCTAAGTCTTCTTAAAGTAGCCTTAACTAATTTACAATCTTTATATTTCTGTTATTGAACTTTTTAACGTATCTCACATTCTTGCATCTTCAACAACTCAATCTCCCATCATAGGTTAATGATTTAAAGTTGTTCCATCCTTTTTAACCCTTGAAAGTTCACTTTAAGCTTATCCCAAGCTTCTTTCTCAGTCTCATAAGTCATGATTCACAAAAAGATAGCTTCTAAATCTGAATCATATATGACAACCAAAGTCTTATATCTTTTTACTTTTCTTCAGTATAGTTCTTCAATTGATTAATTGTTGGGTTATGTGTAAGTTTAGATAGAGCAGCCTCCATCTCGACCACTATCCAAAGATCAAAGACTCTTAAATAAGTCTCCATCTTGATAGAAACATAGTATAGTTCTTATTATAGAACATATGAGGGGAAGTTATAGAGAAAGTTATTAAAGCCATGTCAAAAAAATTTATACGAGTTTATATGTTTTAGAATAAAGTTGGAACTAGAACATAAGAAAAGGAAGAACAAGTTGATAACATTATGGTTAAATACCTATATATTTTTCATTACAAAATCATATGTATATACACAAGGGAGAGTATAACACATATTTGACCACTCTTTTGTCACATTCAATACTGAATTTCCCTAAATAAATAAACTAAAATAATATATAAGATATAAAATGTTTTTAGAATCATTAGAAAAAACTTCAAGTAATCATACTAATTTATAGTAAGCTACAAATATGTAATATTAATGATTACAACAACTTGACTAACGCTTGAAAGATGAGAAGAAGAAGACGAAGAGGAAGAAGAAGAAGGAAAAATAAATATATTTATCATTAATTTGTCAAAAATGTACTAGTTATAATGTACAATAAAGAAAGAAATCCTGACAATTAATCCTACAACTATAATCAGGAGTCTAAGAATATATTTACGACTGCACAATCCTACTAGTTATAGAGAAAAAACTCAACACTCTCCCTTAAGTCGGTGCATAACTGTCATGCATGCCTAACTCGCCAAGAAATTTTGAGAACACACGATTTGAAACTACTTTGGTAAGAATATCAACCAATTGATCCTCAGAACGAATCTTGGGCAACTCCAAAAAATTTTCATCTAACTTCTCCTTAATGAAGAATCTGCCAACCTCAACATGTTTTGATCGATCATGTTGGATAGGATTGTAAGCTATATCATAACCAGTTTTGTTTTCACAATATAGACTAATTGGTTGCGTCAGTGGATAGCTTAAATACTGTAAAAGTAGTCTGAGCCACAAAACTTTACAAAGACTAGGTGTTATACCTTTAAATTTAGCATCAACGCTTGAGTGAGCGACCACGTTTTGTTTTTTTACTTCTCAAATAACGAGGTTACCACCCACAAATGTGAAGTAGCTAAAAGTTGATCATCTACCTTTTATTGATCCAACCTAATCAACATCTATATACACAGCTATACTTTGCTAATCTGTATTTTTAGTAAACAATATTCCTTTACCTAGAGCAGATTTTAGATACCTCAAAATTCTCATAACTGCACTAATATGTTGTTCTTCAGGATTATGTATAAACTGACTAACAATACTCAAAGCATAAGTAAGGTCAAGTCTTGTGTTAGCTAAGAACATTGGTCTTCCTATAGGCCTTTGGTATCTTCCTTTATCAACTGATATTTGGTTTGCTTCTACACATAACTTCAAGCCTTCCTCAACTGGTTTATCAGCTGATTGACATATTGACATACCATTTTCTTGTAATAAGTCTAATGCATATTTTCTTTAGGATAGAAAGATTCCTTTCTTCGGTCTAAAAACTTCAATCCTAAGAAAAATTTTCAAGAAACCAAGATCTTTAAGTTCAAATTCTCTAGACAAGTATTTTGTAATGTCTTCCTCTCTTTTGGATTGTCTCTTGTCATCACCATATCATCCACATATACAATAAGAGTAATGATTTTACCTTCCCTTCTTTTCAAGTATACATTTGGTCAATTGTTTTGGTGAAATATGAAAGTTATCTTAGGCCTTATGAACCTTCCACATCACTTTCTTGGAGACTATTTTAACCCATATAATGACTTCTGCAATCTAAAAATTTTTTTACTCTACTTTCTGCTACCATACAACCTATTGGAAGCTCCATATAAATTTCTTCAGTAAAGTCACTTTACAAAAAAGCATTTTTTTACATCAAATTATTGAAAAGGCTAATCTAAGTTTGTAGCTAGGGACAATAATACTCTAACAGTATTGATTTTAGCTACATGACCAAATGTCTATATATAATCAATCTCATAGATTTAGGTATACCCCTTAGCCACCAATTTTACTTTGAACCTTTCAATTGTGCCATTTGCATTGTATTTTTCATGTAAACCCTTCGGCATCCAACTGACTTCTTTCCTGGTGGGCATTTAACAATCTCCCTTTTTTAAAACAAATAGTTCATTTCCCCATTCATTATAACTCTCCACCTTGGAACATATAGAGCTTCCTGCATACTATTATGAATAGCTATAATAGATAATTGGTTTACAAATGACTTATTTGTTTCTGATATGTTATTATTTGACACATAATGACTTATGGGATATTTAACTCTACTTGAAATTTTAGATTCATATGTAGGCTTATGAATACCTTTAGTAAAACACTCTGGTAGTTGTTTTATGGGTGGGTAAGGGTTAGGAATAGGAACATCTTTAGTCAACGATTGGTGTTGTATATTAATGAGAGTCGCAACTTCTACACTTGATGGACCAACATCCTCCTCTTTAACAATCCCTTCTTGCTCAATATCCTCCGGCTCAATAGCCCCTTCCTGCCCCTCTTCATGTTCCAACTGATTATTAACACTATCACTAACATCATTACCATCTGAAAAATGGCTATCACCTTTGCAGTCCCCTTGAAGTTCACAATTAAGAGTCTGAATTTCCTTCTGGTACTCCTTCAAAAGTTTAAAATTAGAGAAATACATTGTATCTTCATGAAAGACTACATCCATTGTTATGAACATACGTTTAGTTAGAGGATGATAACACTGATACCCCTTTTGGTTTGTCGCATACGCAAGAAAAATGCATTGCAGGATCGTGAAGCTAGCTTGTTGCATTGATGTTTATGGATATGCACAAATGCTACACATCTAAAAATATGAGGAGGAAATTTTGGTATTGGTAGAGCAACTACAACATTAGTGAGGACTTAAAATAGTGTTTAAAATTCAATAGAATGGGAGGGAGTTTGATTAATCAAATATATAGTGGAAGAAAGAGCTTCTCCCCAATAGGTTAATGGCATATGAACTTGCATTGATGGGACTAACAATTTCTTGCAAATGTCAATTTTTCCTCAGTTACCCCATTTTGTTGGGCTATATCCATGCAAGTAGTTTGATTAATAATACCTTGTGCTTCCAAATAATGCCTCAATTCAAATCTTTAATAGTCTCCACTATTATCTTAGTGAAGAAGTCAAATCTTTGCATTGTATCGAGTTTGAATGATCTTATGGAATTTTCGGAACAATAAATTCACTTCACTTTTGAATTTCATTAACCACAACCAAGTCATCCTTTTACAATCATCAATAAAAGTAACAGACCAACGAGACACATCAAAAGTTGGGATTTTGGATAGGCCCTATATATCAAAGTGAATAACTATAAATAGCAAGGGGCTAATATTTAACATTGATGGAAATAAATTTTGATGACATTTTACAAGTTCACAAACATCACATCGGAAATTAGAAATGTCAATTTTTTAAAACAAACTAGAAAATAATTTTTTAAGATACCAAAAAGATGTATACCCCAAACGTTGATGTCACAGCCAAAGTTTAGCTTTATTTTTCTCCACCTTTGAGTCATCCACGACAAAAACTTGATGCAACTTGTCTAAACTCTTTGACGTTAGGTCCAAATAATACAACTTCCCTCTCTTAATTCCACAACCAATCATCTGCTTTGTTTGGATGTCCTTAGCAAGAAAAAAGTTAAGCCAAAAGATTACAATGCAAGATAAGGCTATTGTTATTTGAGAAGTAGATAAGAGGTTATAATCCAAGGATGGAACAACCAAAACAGAATCCAAATTTAGAGTACTAGTGAAAGTTAAAGACCTTTCCACAATAATTGGGGCTTTATCACAATTAGCAATATAAATACATTTTTACGAGAACTTTGTTACTTCAATAACCTATCTAAAATCAAAAGCCATATGATTAGTAGTACTAGAATCAATTATCCATGTACTATTAAAAACAAGTACAGAAACATTAAAAGTCTTACTACCATTATCTGTAGCTACTAATAATGCAGAAGTCTTCTCAACAACATCATCATTAATTTTAGTCTCAGCAATAACAACAATTGGAGTTTTCTTGAAATTCTTCTTTCGGGATGCTCAATTATGGCTCCACGAATTTGGATATCATATAAGTTCATAGTAGCGATCTTTAGTATGTCCAGTTTGGTTACAATGAGTGCATTTGTATGTTATAGCAGCGATCTTTAGTATGTCCAGTTTGGTTACAATATGAGTGCATTTGTATGTAGACTTTTCACCACCAATAATTGTCTTTGATTTGTTTCCAACCACCATAACAACAACTTTAAGGTTTCCAAATTCTCCTTTCAACATTTTACAGCGTATTGCCTCTCGCCAAATCAATGCATAACATTCTTCTAGGGTCAAAATTGATTACTTCTTTAGAATCTCTCCATACAAAAATATCGTCAAAACCTGCTAGGAATATATGCACCCTTAATTGTTCAATTGACTTTTGGTATGTTTCAACATCTTCGGGATCCTTCATGACAATTTTGTCTAAGTGATCTAGTTCTTGAAAGCCTTCAGTTAACTCTCCAAAGTATTCAAAGAGAGGCCTTCCACTTTGATTTGTAGTGAATGCCTTTTTGTTCACGGCAAAAAATTGCAATTCATCACTTCCATCATGAAAGGCTTTTGCTAGTGTACTCTAGATTTCATGGGCTGTGGGCAATCGTAAGTATTGCTTCATAATCTCTAGACTCATAGGCATCAACAACCATCTTTTAACTTTTTTTTATTTTTTGCATACTACTTCTTATACATATCTTCAGATTCTACAGGTGGCTTTTACCACAGATATAAAAGAGTTTTCCCCTTTTAGCAAAATGCATCTATGTCAGTTGTGAACATTATAGTTTGATTTATAAAGAATGATGTCTATATTAAAAGCTCCTACGGATTGAATAACAATAGAAACAAAATTTTCACTCATCTTCAAAAAGGTTTTGTACACTCTGATACCAACTTGAAAGATAAGAAGAAGGAAAAATAAAATTGTTCATCATTACTTTCTCATAAATGTACTAGTTATAATGTACAATAAGGGAAGAAATTCCAATAATTAATCCTGCAACTATAATTAGGAGTCTAAGAATATATTTACAATTATACAATCCCAATAATTATGGAGAAAAATCTCAACACTAACACCTAAACAAGTTACAAATAAATAAAATTATCTTATTCAAACTTAATATGGCATAATATCTTTGGATTTTTCTAAGTCACAATATCATTTACTTCAAACATGATTACTTTTTTAGTTTATTACTTATAATACGACTTGACAAACGATCGTTGAGCTCTTTAAAAGAACACAACCTAAGATATAAGCATGTAAATGTTTATATTCTTTTTAAAAAAACAAACAAGGTCACAAGCATTTTTTTATTTGCGTTCTTCTTTTAAACTAAATATATTATATGTGGTATAAAATATGAACACGTCTTTGTCTTCGTTCTTCTTTGAAGTTATCAAAATAAACTGAACTGAATTTGACAGATCATTGGCTTGATATCTCAAAAGAAAGCATCAATTTCAAAATTTTTGCTTTTGATCTATAATTGTTATAAACTGAATACTTGTCAATAGAGTTCTTATTTCTTAAGGCTATGTTTTGTTGGACATAAGGTTTTTAATGGAATGAAATGATTTATAATGAAATAGAATGTAAATGGATGTAATATTAGAAAATTGTTATTTGGGAGGGATGGAAGGATTTATAATGTAATATAGTAAATATTGTTTAGAAGAAGGGTTTATAATGTAATATAGTGAAAAGTTGTTTATTATTTTACATTTCATCTTAAACTCCTCAAATTGGAGTTTCTCGTTTTTACTGTTTAGGATAGAATGAGATGTAATATGAAACCTTCCTCTTCTATCCTATTTCATTATATTCTATTATAAACCCTCATTCCAAACGATGGAATAATATTATATCCTATTAATAAACTTCTAATCAAACATAGCCTAAGAAAAAACTTATATTTGTTGAAATTTTTTTGAACATATTTATAAATTAGGTTTATAAGCTTAGAGTCAAAGCCAATAACTAAGAAAATATAAATGCTTTACAATTTATTGAGTAAAAACAAGGCAAATCAGTAAAATCCGAGAAAGAGACTATTAAGGAAAAGGAAAGCAAAACACATCTAGTAATATAAGACAAACCTTTTGAGTTAGATCTATTAGAGTTAACATTTTCTTTTTTGAGTTTTGAATTAGAAATGAGAACGGAGTTAACGAGTGAATATCCGGTTCTAAAATAGGAGAAAAGAAAGAATTTAACTAAGAGAAAGCTTATAATGAATGTGTTGACCTATTAGATACACCCACTAAGCTATCGGACCTCAGGACCAATGGGAAGTTCTACCACATGTATGATTGTATGTACCACTTCTTGGGGTACCGTGTTTTTTTACGTGCAGCAATGTAAGGATATCTCTGACGGAAACTTAATAGTTTCTTAGATAGTTATCATTTGTACTAGTTTTACTATTCTAAGCTTGTTTTAATTTATCTCACTCACATATTTATATAAATAAGACTTACATAAACATGAAAATGATACGAATTAAAATAAGATTAGAACAGACATTCAACCGCAGTTATGTTATTTTTATCAAATCCACATAAAATTGTATCATCCAGTCTTCACCTCCTATTTAAATTGATTACGAGCGGGGGAAAAAAGAACCAACTAGGGGCCACAAGGAGAAGACTTGGTGCTGTACTTTATCCTTTTTCACGTTTATCGATGGACATAGCAAACTGTTTGTTAGTGAAAGACCACCCACGTTAATATGCCATGGCAGAGATAGGGCCGAAAAGGACCCACCCACATGCCAGGCAGACATCTAATACAATAAATGATAGGCCAGGTTGTGGTTGCTCTTACTCCTCAACCAGCTCTTCTATCTCCAATAATTTCAGGATAATTTTAATGCTAGGACCGCAAATTATGAGAAACAATTCTTTTGTTTAAGAAATCAGTTCTAAATAGATGACATATTCCCCAAATTATGTGGCTTTCTCATTGTTATTTTCTTCTTTCTCGTTCTCTTGTTTCAGCCACCGCCTCCATGTTTCTCTACTTCTGGTTAAACTTAATATCATCTCTTGCTGTTTATCGACTCTCCAATCATAGATATACATAAAGTGTCAAGTTTTTTGTACCAATAATTTACCGGAAACGTAAACAACCAGGGCCCTTTTAAAGGATTACATATATTGGGACCACAGAATTCAAGGACCATGTTTCGGCGATGTACAAGAGTGAATGCAACCAAAGGTTATGGAGCTGGTTCAGATTTTGGAGTTTGGACCCTTTCAACTAACATTCTACTGTAACTTTTAACCAACTATCTGTCTATATGGTGTATTTCTTTTGAGCCCTAGCTTCACGCACTTGACTTGGCTGAATGATAGTTGGAAGTCCTCTGTGAAATTAAAGAAGTGCGTAAAAACAAAAATCATCAAACATTGCAGCTTTTCTCTCTTGTCATTGTAGTTCTCTTATGTCCGTATACTCAAAAGGTAATCAAGCGTTTGGAAGCTGGCGTTAGTTGATGGGACCTGTTAAACAAACTGCCTCCAATAATGGAAGTTCAGGCAACAGGCATTATATCTATTATCATGACCCAGACTTTCTTGTGGCAAGGTACTATATTTCGACTCAGTACTCAGTGCCTACGAAGGAGCTATCTGAGAGTAATTAAGTGGACATGTACAGCAGACAAATATTGCAGCTGCAGCTCTATTCTTGGTACTACATGGATCTGTTGACGAGACATGTTCATCAGAAATTACATAAATATAATAGCTCTCTCTCTTGTCAATATTTTGAGAGCTCATAATTTGGTCGCATACAAAGTCATTTGGGATTTCGAAGCTTAATGTTCAATTAAACGTGTGAATCAGAGACGTAGCACTTGAATATTCTCATGGAAATATCCAAAGTATGTTATGAGATATTCTAACAATCTTTTCTTTAAACTCAACAATTAATGATTGAGATCAAAGACCATATGCTCCACATTTGATTTCTGTTAACATTGAACTCCTATAATTGCTGATGAAAATTATATTATATGTGTGTGCATCATATGATACTGTACAGAATAATGCCTCAAAACCACATGATACTGATATATTTGAATTGAAATTCATATGGCTTTTCTAAGTGAAATTACATGTGCCACATGATAGTGATTAGTGAAAGAAAGGACTTCTAAACGGCCAACAACTTGCCAAGTATTGCACTTCCAGACTTTGAAGTCTAGCTGTGATATCTTTTATTTTCTGGAATAATGGAGTCCATATCATTTATCTTTGTTGTCACACTTCTACTGTGATGGAGTTCATATTTAAACAAATATTATCAATACTTCTACCAAAGCATTTCATGGTTTGAATTCTAATGAATGAGAATGCAGTCATTTGATTAAGACTTGTGTCGGAACTACCATTCTGATAACATTCTGGCTGCTGCAAGTATGTAATATGAGAATGTACTTCTTTGAACATGGACGACATATAGCCTGGGGCGCATGAATAGTTATATAAAAGCCTCCTGATCATGAGGAGGGAGAGCGAGGTCACTATCCTGCGGTTGCTAAGTCAAGGTCATAGGCCTCCACCATGTAAAAGTAGGGACAATCTACTATAAATGATTTAGCACCAAATGTCTAATATGCTACGAGCATTATAACATCAATCAGACACCACTTTGCAAGCTAGCCTATCAATCAGACCCTACCATCTAACTCCTATACCACGCACAATGGTTCAGGAAGGTTGACTGTGATTAATTCTTTCCACCATACGCTCTTAATACTTGATTAGCGTTTGTGAAGTTTCTTATTCCATTTGATTGCCGCCAATCAATTATTTACCGTAGAGAATAGAACAATTAGCATAGAGGGCATTGCTTCTAAAAGGTTTTCGTTGGATCCTGTGCTTAAATTTTTCCACAGCTTCTGATGAATAGACTACGTTCATAAACTTTGGTTCTTCCTAAGCAAAGAGTCTCATGATAAGAAAAAGCTAGAAACTAGTTTGGCTAGTTCAATATTAGATTGAAGGGAATAAGATCTTGAGACTGAAAAGCAGAACAAATTATTGTTTATATTGATAGAAACAAATATAAAATCAGTCTTGAGAAGGCTAAAGCTTAAGGCTTTTGGTGATCACGTACAGAGGTGGATCTCACAGCCCCATGCAGTAAGTAAAGCATGGGATCCTTAACCAATAATTCAGTTTTAAAGAAACTCCACACAGCATTCCTTCCCCCAAGGAAACTGAGGAACTTTATGTTTCTAGAAGGTAATCCTAATCGAGTTGCTATTTATTTGAATTAGTAAAAACCAATTTTAATCGATGGAAAACTGTGAATTAGAAAAGAAAATATGACACTTAACAACAAAATTCTAATCCAGTTCTTATTTGGAAGAATTATCTGCATACAATGAAGTGGTATTTTATAATTGCTCCATAAGCATCAAGGATATTGTTAGATCTTTAAGTTTCGGAGCACTTCTTAGCAACCTTTACGGTAGGCCTTAGGAGAAAGGTTAGCTGGATTCACGTATGAAGGAGGCATGCGAAAACACTAAGGCAAACATGGGCGAGTGGAATCAAACTTGATGCAAATTTTAGTAGAGTCTCGGACCTTGTGGAGATTGACTAGACCCAAGCTAAGGATTTGACGACTAAAGACTTGGCTATGCTCGGATAAATGGACCAACTTGTTGTGGGAAGCATTGGATAAAGCCAGTGTGTTACGTGAGCTTCGGCAAAATCACACCGTATCATCAGCGGATAGAGATCGTGAAGAGATCTTGGATGATGTGACGAAGACTAGGAGTTAGAGTTGCAGTGGAACTCAACATTTAAAGATAGTAGAGATCTTCGAGAATAAGGATGCTAGTTTCCTAGTCAAATGTAAACTCTTTCTATTATCTTATCTTATCAGTTAGAATTCTATTTAGACGAGGGTGCTATCTAATTGGTCCACGTAATGTAATATGATAAGGATAGACGTGATCTTAGCACGATTTTAAGCAGTTCAGTTTTAGTGGGATTCTGAATGTAACTTGACTTCCAAGTTAGAAAGCCTATATATAGCTCATTCGAGCTTTACTCTTCTCATTCAATCAAAGAGAGCACTCCTTGTATTCTTTTGAGGGAAAGTAATATAAAGGTTGGTTTAATCGTATCTCTGTGTTTCCTTGTTCCCTTTGTATCTTATTGTTTTCGTAGCATAGTTTTTTCGTGTGCAAGGTAAACACTTCGAGGGTCGTTGAAGGTTGAGTCTTGCTTAAGTGGACCTAAGTGAGACTGCTGTGCAAAAGGTGTTAGTAATTAGTTTCGGTAAAAGTTTGAATCCTAAAGGTGACCTTTGTATCAACTAGTATCAGAGCCAATTTTTGAGATGGCAGTAAGCAACTTGACAGAACGGGTGTCTAAGGTGGAGGCACTCATTGGACCGATTCCTCAAGGGGAGGAAGAACTCACATCTCACAATACTCGTTTTGAGATGTTGGAGGCGCGGATCCAATAGTTGCAACAACAGATGGCGGATGTGTTGAAGGCACAAGAGGAATCCCAGTTCGAGATTACTATGCTGAGGCGAGCCATTGCAACGGTAGATGTTGAGCGAGGTGAAAGCTCCACACCACAACTTTTCTCTGTGAAGGTACGTGAACCTAGGATGTTCGAAGTGTTGGAGAATTTCTTGTAAGATATGGAGTAGTACTTTGCAGCTGCTAGGGTATCTGATGCTGAGAAGGTCAATGTGATGGCCATGTACTTGGATGGAGATGCCAAGCTTTGGTAGAGTACGAGAACTTCTGTGGAGATCAGCGCAGGTAGAATCCCATGAAAACGTGGTGCAAATGAAGGAGGAGCTCAAGGATCAGTTCCTTCCCATGAATACTTCTTGGCTCGAGAGGGATGCCTTGAAGAAGTTCAAGCAGGATGGATTGGTAAGAGATTATATGAAATCTTTTAGTGCTCTAATGCTGGATATTGAGAATATGTCAGGCGAGGACAAACTCTTCAATTTCCTATCCAAGTTACAACCGTGGGCTCGAATGGAATTACGGAGGCAAAACATGAAGGACATGGTTGGTGGAATCGCGGTCGTCGATGCCTTGGTAGATTTTCATATGGCGAAAGACTCTAAGGCGAGCTCCTCAAATTCTTCTAAAGGCAAAGGTCACACCCAACAAGAAAAGACCAAGGGGAAGAAAAAGAAAAACTTCAAGAAGAATTTCAAAGGCAAGGGCAAGCAAAATGGTGGCTCGAAGAACGAGGAGACGTCATCGAAGAAGGGCAAGGTTGCTTGTTACTTATGTAGCGGTCCACACTTTGCTAGAGAATGCCCAAGAAAGGAGAAGCTGAACGTCCTAATTGTCGAAGAAGACAGTGAATCTTCGGATGATGCGACAATAAATCTGATCGCTTTGCTTAATGCGGTTAGTAGTGAGTCAGTTTCTTTTGATAGACTAATGTATGTGGGTGTACAGGTTGGGGAAAAAGACGTGACTGCATTGGTGGATACGGGTGCGACCTATAGTTTCCTCGCGTAAAAGATGATTCGGAAGTTGGGCATAAGGGTGTCCAAGGCCCCGATGAGAATTAAAACCCCTATAGAGAAGACACAAACAATTGTGGGAATTGTTTACAACATTCCAGTCAGCATTAGAAGTTGGCGTGCCAAGGTGAACTTCATCATCATACCATTGGAGAATTTCGAGATGATATTGGGGGTCGATTTCCTTAAAGCAGCAAAGGTGGTGTTGTATCTGAATTTGGGAGGTATGATGTTGATGTAACAAAATTCTTTCTACGTGAATTGTTGTAGGTTCGGTGGTGGAACGACGGATGCTACAACTTTGGTAGGACATGTGTCGACCATGAGCATCAAGAAAGGGTTGAAGAAAAGTATGGAGACCTATCTCGCTGCCATATGGGAAGTTAGTGAAGATCATGTGGTGGAAGTCCCTGATGCGGCTGCAAGTTTGTTAAGGGAGTTTCGAGAGGTGATGCCGAAAGAGTTGCCGAAAACTTTTCCCCCTCGTCGTGAGATAGATCACAGGATCGAGTTGGTTCCTGAAACGATCCCACTTACGTGTGCCCCATATAAGATGTCCCTGATGGAATTGACGGAACCTCGGAAACAACTTGGTGAGTTGTTGGAGGCAGGATTCATCCAACCATCTAAAGCCCCATATGGCGCCCTGATATTGTTTTAGAAGAAGCAAGATGGTATACTTCGAATGTGTATGGACTATCGAGTGCTGAACAAGGTAACGATTAAAAATAAGTATCCGGTACCTTTAGTTCAGGATTTGATGGACAGGTTGTCAAGGGCTGAGGTGTTTACTAAGTTGGATCTTTGGAGTGGGTATTGGCAAGTGCGAATAGCCGAGGGTGATGAGCAAAAGACAACATGCGTAATTCGGTACGAATCCTACAAACTTTTAGTTACATCGTTTGGATTAACTAACGCTTGTGCGACATTTTGCAATCTTATGAATGATGTACTGTACGACTTTTTGGATGAGTTCATTATAGTCTACTTAGACGACATTATAGTGTATAGCGCTAACATGACAGAACATGTGGAACACTTGAGGCGAGTGTTCGAAAGACTGAGGCAGCACAAGCTCTACGTGAAGATGGAGAAGTGTGAGTTTGTTCAGTTGGAGATCAGATTCTTGGGTCACGTGGTGAGCAAGGGTCAGGTCAGAATCAATCCGAGAAAGGTAAAAGCGATAGTTGAATGGAAGGCTCCCACGATAGTACGAGAATTGCGGAGTTTTTTCGACCTGACGAACTACTATAACCAGTTTATTGTGGGATACTCCAAGAAAGCGTTGTCATTAACGGACTTGCTATAAAAGAAGCAAGAGTGGTGTTGGTCGAGTGCATGTGAGAAAGTATTTGGGAAACTTAAAGCCGCTATCTCAACTGAACCTATGTTGAAGTTGCCCATGTTCGATCTTCCATTTGAGGTGCATACTGACGCTTTGGACAAAGCCATTGGTGGAGTCCTTGTACAGGAGGGTTATCTGGTAGCATTTGAGAGCCGAAAGCTCAATGGTGCGGAGCAACGTTACTCGACGCATGAGAAGGAGATGCTTACGGTAGTGCATTGCCTTGAGACATGATGAGTTTATTTGCTGGGAACCAGGTAAGTTATCCAGACGGATAATATTGCTAACACATTTTTCAAGACTCAGAAGAAATTGTCCGCAAAACAAGCCCGGTGGCAGGAATTTCTTGCCGGATATGATTTTGTGTGGGAGCATAAATCGGAAAGGCATAACAACGTGACAGATGCCTTGAGTAAGGAGGTATTTGCAGCCCTTTATTTGGTCACGAGGGTAGAGTCCAACCTGTTGGAGCAAATCAAGGCGGCAACTCCATTAGACACAAAGTACTGTAAGTTGATTTCTCAAGTTAAGGAAGGTGTCGTACACAGGTTTTGGCTCGACGATGATGAGCTTTTGATGATTAAGAGTAGTCAAGTTTATATGTCGAGCTTTGGTGGATTGCGGAAATAATTGTTGAAGGAGACGCATGACTCATAATGGGTTGGTCACCCAGAAATCCAACGGATGCTAGCGCTCCTATCTCGTTTCTACTTTTGGCTGAAGATGGAGAATGACGTGGAATGTTACGTCAAGGCGTGTCTCGTGTGTCAATTGGATAAGTCAGAGAGAAAGAAAGAAGCCAGTTTGCTACAACCCTTATTCATCCCCAAGAGACCGTAGATGTCAGTTTCAAAGGATTTCATTAGTGGATTTTCAAAGGTGAACAACATGACATCAATCATGGTGGTGATTGACAAATTCTCTAAGTATTCGATCTTTGTGCCAACTCCTGTAACTTGTCCCTCGGATGTTGCGGCCGAATTGTTCTACAAGAATGTGGTCAAGTATTTCGGAGTTCCGGCAGATATTGTAAGGGACGAAGATGCCAGATTTACAGGCCGACCCTTTTTAATCTGATGGGTTGTGATTTAAAGTTTTCAACGGCGAATCACCCACAAACGGATGGCCAAACAGAACGAATCAACGATTTGTTGGAATACCTACAGCATTATGTAAGAGCAAGTTAACGTAATTGGTTAAGTTTACTTGATACTGCACAGTTTTTCTATAACTTGCATAGATCTTCGGTTACGGAGAAAAGTCCTTTGAGATTGTGTTGGGACAATAGCCTCTTATACTATTGGAGATTGCTCAACAAAGGACAGGTGCCAATATCCTATGGCGCATAAGTTTGTGATGGAGAAGCAAGAATTGTTGGATGAGGCGAGGGACAGTCTTCGTAAAGCTTTTCGACGGATGAAAAAGCAATTGGATTTTCAGAGACCGCTAGAGTTTGACGTGGGAGACAAAGTGTTGTTGAAACTAACCCCACAAATTTGGAAGATCTCGAGCAAGCAAATTCATAGGGGTTTGGTGCTGAAGTGCGATGGACCGCTTGAAGTGCTACATAAAGTAAGGAACGTGGCGTACGGATTAAAGTTACCCTAGCGGTTAAAGGTACACTCTACTTTTCATGTTAGTTTTCTCAAACCTTACTATGAGGATGCATCAGATCCAAATAGGAGTCCTCTACTGATTGTGAGGAAACAATTCGAGGATCAAGTGGAGAAGATCCTACATCACCGAACAATGGGTCAACATAAGAAGAACTGACAGACCGAGTTCTTGATTCAGTGGAAAGGTAAACCTGTCGCGGAAGCTAAGTGAGAGAAAGATACGACCTTGTGGCAATTCGAGAACTAGGAGAATGCCTACCTTCAGACTAATTCGACGAGGGTGTCGAATTCATCTAGTGGGGGTGGTTTGTTAGACCCTTAAGCTTCGGAGTACTTCTTAGCGACCTTTGCGTTGGGCCTTAGGAGGAAGGTTAGCTAGATTAACGAATGAGGGAGGCATGCGAAAATACTAAGGCAAACATGGGCGAGTGGGATCGAACTTGGTATGAATTTTGGTAGAGTCTCAGACCGTGTGGAGATTGACTCGACCCAGGCTAAGAACTTAACGGACTAAGGATTTGGCCATGCTCGGATGAATGGACCACAACTAATGGGCTTGTTGTGGGAAGTATTGGATCAGGCTAGTGTGCTACGTGGGCTTCGGCCAGATCACACTATATCATCAACGGATAGAGATCGTGGGGAGATCTTGGATGATGTGGCGATGACTAGAAGTTAGAGTTGTAGTAGAACTCAACATCTGAAGATAGTATAGATCTTCGAGGATTAGGATGCTAGTTTCCTAGTCAAATGTAAACTCTATCTTTCTGTTATCTTATCTTATTAGTTAGAGTCCTATTTAGACGAGGTGTCATCTAATTGGTCTATGTGATGTAATCTGATAAGGATAGACGTGATCTTAACACAATCTTAGGCAGTTCATTTTTAGTGAGATTTTGAATATAACTTGGCTTCCAAGTTAAAAAGCTTATATATAGCTCATTCGAGCTTTGCTCTTCTCATTCAATCAGAGAGAGCATTCCTTGTATTCTTTTAAGGAAAAGTAATATAAAGGTTAGTTTAACTGTATCTTTGTGTTTCCTTGTTGCCTTTGTTTCTTATTGTTTTCGTAGCATAGTTTCTTCGAGTGTGCGAGGTAAACACTTCGAGGATCATTGAAGGCTGAGTCTTACTTAAGCGGACCTAAGTGAGACTGCCGTGCAAAAGCTGATGGTGATCAGCTTCGGTAAAAGTTCGAGTCCCAAAGGTGACCTTTGTATCAGATACCATCATGGAACTATTGATGTAACTGCAGCAAGACAACTCTTAAATAAAAATATCAAATTAAATTAAACTAAATGTGAGCTCATTTTAAAAAGATTTCTGTATTTAACTTGATTTCGTTCATTCAGGTTAATTATGTTCCACGTCTAGAGTTGACAGAGTAACCTCTTAGTTTTCTGATTCATATAGTTTATAACAACTAGTAGATTTGCAGAAGAAAGCATGATCTTGCCCGTGGATTGTCATAATACTAATGGCCCATAATATCGGGCAAGGTAGCACCTTTGATAGAAACACTAGCTTAGTATGCTAGAGGTAAGTATATTATTGATTATAATCAGTGTTCAACACTGCTATTACAAAGTGAGTCTGTAGATCACTTCCTATATCAGAGCTAGAAATGCTCCTCAGGGAGAATATACACTCTCTATCTATAATGTCACTCCTTTCTTCTACCTACTTCCTCTTTCCCTCTCCCTCAAAACCAGACCTGAAACCATCCTGTGTTGCCAGCTCATCTATTACTAACTAACTAACTAACTTCCCCCTCTGCATTTTTTCTTTCTCCTTGAATACACTCTCCATATCCTAGGCTTATTCCCCTTTCTGTTATCTAATTTGTCCCCACCCCTATCAGTCCTAACACTGCTCCCCTCTGGAAGAACAACCTTGTCCCCAATATTGTGTTGAGGAAATTGGCTGCGAATAACCAGTTCATCTTCCCATGTAGCATTCTCCATAGGTTTGCCTTTCCATTGAATCAACCATTGGTAGATGGAAGTCCCTGACTTAGTGATTTCCCTGCTAGCTAACACCTTTTCTGGTTCTATTTGTTGAATGTGTTGAACAGAATTTCATTCACTATATTTTTTGTACATAGGAACAAGGTTTAACAAGGTTTATATACAAACATCTAGCTATTAACTATAGGGAATCTCTCAATTAAGGGAGAGATTATAGGAGCAATCATAGGAGAGATTGTAGGATCAATTAAGGGAGAGATTATAGGAGCAATCATAGGAGAGATTGTAGGAGCAATCAATGCTAATATCTCTAGTCAACACTATTATATCCTCCAATTCCACTTCCAGCCCTTCAAGTAGAGTAGTTTCCACTGAATAGTTTCCCACCACCTTCTTGAGTTGAGATACATGAAATACCGGATGAATCCTAGAGTGTGGGGGTAATTGGAGCTTATAGGTGACTGCCCCATATTTTTCCACAATCTGAAAGGGTCCAAAGTATCTGGCTGCTAGTTTCTGGTTAATACACCTAATTACTGACATTTGTTTATGGGGCGAAGCTTAGGAAAACCCACTCTCCCACCTAAAAAGCTTGCGGAGTCCTTTTCTTGTCTGCATGTTTCTTCATTTGCTGTTGCGCCCTGTTCAGGTTATACTTAAGTTGATTCAATGCTTCATCTCTATCCAGTAATTCCCTAGCTATAGCCTCTACTTTCGTCTCCCCTTGTGAGTATCGCACCAATGGAGGAGGTTTCCTACCATAAACCACCTCAAATGAGGTTAAACCCGTAGATATATGGAATGTGGTATTGTACCATAATTCTGACCATGCAATCCAAAAAGACCAAGTTCTAGGCTGTTCGGAAGCGAAACACCTTAAGTAAGTCTCCAAACACCGGTTTAAGACTTCCTCTTGTCCATCCATTTCTGGATGGTAAGCGGAGCTCATTTTAAGCCATGTACCTTACAAACAAAATAACTCTCTAGAACATACTAACAAACAAAGGATCACGGTCACTGATGATGGATTGTGGTATTCCATGTAGGCGTACAACTTCTTTGATGAACACTTCAGCCACAGTCTTTGCAGTATAGGGGTGCTTTAGTAGGATGAAATGGTCATATTTAGATAATCTGTCCACCACGACCAGCAATGCTTCATACCCCTTAGATTTAGGAAGTTTGGTAATAAAATCCATCGCAATGTCTTCCCAAACCTGATTCGGAATGGACAAAGGTTCTAGCAAACCTCCAAAGGATGTGGCAGCATATTTCTGCCATTGACAAGTATCACAAGACTTGCCAAATTCCTGAATACACTTCTTCATTCCAATCCAATACAGATTGCTTGCGATTTGCCTATAGGTTCTTAGAAAACCTGAATGTCCTCCCATCAGAGAAGAATGAAATTCCTTTAAGAGAACTGGGATGAACACCGAAGTAGCTGAAATCACCACTCTCCCATTGTACAGTAAGACTCCTTGATGCCATACAAACCCAAGTTTAGAATGTGGATTCTGTTGCAGATCCTTAATAATTCCACATAACGTGGAATCTTGTTGCACCTCCTGTTGTAGGTTTCGACCCTCTATCCATTGTGGATAAGAGATGGTAGTTTTCAGCTCTCCTTCGTCATATATTCCTGATAATGCATCAGCTACCTTGTTTTCTGGTTCAGGTTTATAAACGACCTCAAAATGATAGCCTAAAAGCTTAGCCATCCAACAATGTTGGTCTGTAGTTGTCACCCTCTGTTGCAACAAGTGTCGAAGACTTTTCTGATTTGAAAACACCACGAAGGATTTGCCTGACAAATAATGACGCCAATGATGCGCTGCTAACACCAAGGCCATTAATTCTTTCTCATACGCCGATTTGGAAAGATTTCCCTCCGAAAGTGCCTTACTATAGTAGGCTACGGGCCTCCTATTTTGTGTTACCACTGCACCCACTCCTTTTCTCGAAGCATCACATTCAATCTCAAAGGGTTGGGCAAAATTAGGAAGAGCTAATATCGGAGATGTAGTCAATATCTTCTTTAAGGCCTCAAAAGACTCTAAAGCCCTTGCATTCCAATGAAATCCTTCTTTCTTTCTCAAATCCATGAGCGGTTTAGCTATTTTACCATAGTTCATGATGAACTTACGATAATATCCTGTCAACCCTAAGAAACCCCTCACGCCTTTAACATTTCGAGGAGTGGGCCACATTACCACACACTGGATTTTTATGGGATCAACTGCTACTCCCTCACCAGAAATCACATGACCTAAATAGTCAACCAATTGTCTCCCAAAATTGCACTTCTCTTGATTCACCATAAACTGATTCCTTTTTAACACCTCCAACTCATTGGACAGATGTAATAGATGAGTACTCCAATCAACACTATACACCAGAATGTCGCCAAGAAAAACCATAACAAACTTCCGAAGGAAAGGTCTGAAAATGTCGTTCATCGCCAATTGGAATGTAGCTGGTGCATTGGTCAATCCGAATGGCATTACTAGAAATTCATAGTGACCATCATGTGTTCGGAAAGTGGTTTTGTGAACATCATCCTCCTTAACTTTGATTTGGTGATACCTTGATTTGAGATCTAACTTAGAGAAGAAATAAGCTCAGTGCAACTCATCTAAAAGTTCATCCACTACTGGAATGGGGTATTTATCTGGTACTGTGACCTTGTTTAAGGCCCTCTAATCCACACACATTTGCCATGATGCATCTTTCTTTTTAACCAGAATTACAGGACTAGAATAAGCACTTGAGCTGGGTCGTATAATTCCTAATTTTAGCATCTGCCGAGTCTGTTTCTCAATCTTATCTTTATGATGATTAGAGTACCTATAAGGTCTTACACTAATTGGACCTTGTCCCGGCTGTAATACAATAGAGTGAAAATGATTCCTTTGGGGGGTTAATCCTTGAATCTCTCGAAATACCTCTGAAAATTTGTTCAGTACATGATTTAACTCTTGCTGCTCTCTACTGTCCAGTTGCATCTGCTGTCTTTCTTTTCTTGCCACTAATTCCACTGATTGCAAAACATCCTGTAAACTTGCCAATAGACCATGCAAAGGTACTAGACCTTTGTCATACAAACTCCCCTTCTTCTGTATCATCCTGGTGTTTGCCTTGCCACACAATTCTACAGTTTGACCCGCATATTAGAATTGTATTGTCATGTCCTTCCAATCTACTATGACTTTCCCCAAGGTTTGCAACCAAGCAACTCCCAAAATTACACCCATTCCTCCCAAATCTAGTATATACGCCTCTATCTCAAGTCCAGCTCCCCTAGTCGAATGGGAATCCATATAAATCTTCCTTTGGTCATCACCTTATGGCCATCGCCCAACCTGATTCCCAATGTTCTTGTAAACTTTGTAGTTAATCCCAAACCAGTAGCCAATTCGGGGGAGATGAAATTGTGACTAACTCCACTATCCACCAATACCACAATGGAAACCCCGAATATTTGTCCTTCCAGCCTCTTGGTCTTGGTTTCAGATATCAGAGCATTGTTCATTACGAATACCCCTATGGTCCTACATTCTAACACCACTTCACCTTCCTCTTCGTCCTCCATCTCCACTGCTATTATTTCTCCTTCTTCGTTTAACGTCTCATTATCATCCAAAACTAGTAATCGGAGCTATCTCTCCGCACACTGGTGTAATGGATGAAACCTCTCCCCACACCGAAAATAAAGCTCCTTAGCCTTTCGGTCTATAAGTTCCTGATATGAAATATGATGCAGCCCTCGATTCCTCTCCGTCGGTGCCCTCTTGTCCCCCTCTGCTCTTCTTGCCTGTGCCATCATGGGTGGTCGATTCAGTGCCTGGGTATTAGGTCGATACCCAGGAGTTTCTCGGTTTCGACCTGCTCCATATTCTCCAACCATATTCGTTCGACCCGTAGAGTTTGCGTGACCCGGTTCCAGTCGACTCGGGTTAACCTAAAAATGGCTCTTAAAGTTGCCATCTCAACGTGAATTCCATGGACGTTGCCGCGATAACCAGCTCTCCTCATCGCACACCTTTGCTTCCACAACCCTTGCTACTTTCATCAGTTGATACCTATTCACTGAATTGAATGTGCGCACCCTTCTCCTAATGTCCGATCTCAGCCCACTCATAAAATATCCCATAAACTGCTCCTCTGGAAGTCGACCCACTTGAGACGAGATGAATTCAAAAGCTTCGATGTATTCTTCCACTGTATCGGTTTGTCGTAGGTCAGAAAGTTCTTCGTAAGAATTCTCGAACCTCCTTCCTCCGTAACGATCTATTAAGGCTTTCTTAAACATCCCCTAACTCAGTTCTATCTCTGTCTCCCTTAAAAGATTAAACCAGTGGATGGTTGAGCCCTCCATGCTTAAAAGGGCCAGTTTGATCCTGACTTCGTTTGAGATATTATGAACCTCGAAGTACACTTCTGTCCCAGTGATCCATCCTATAGGATCAGACCCATCGAACATGGATAGCTCCACCTTACGTACCGACATTCTGTACTCATCCATATGGGTAGAGGATTCCCCTGGTTGCCTGGATTGTTGAGGATGTTGGTTAATCCTATCACCAGCCGACGTTTGCCCATTCCTTGCAGTATCACTCCCCTGTCCTTCCTCCGATCTCTTACCCATCATCTAACTCATCTCCAGTAACAGTGCTCGTTGCATTTCCCCCATCGCCATTCGCATGGATGATTGAATGTCTTTGATTCCAGCCTCCAAACTCGCCATACGAGATTCCAGTACGTCTACTCTATCGGACATCTTCGGTGGCATGAATGACAATCAAATTCCTCCCTTCCTGATGGTATCCGACAGGTCGGACCAATGATAGAAAATCTAGCTTAGTATGCTAGAGGTAAGTATATTATTGATTATAATCAGTGTTCAACACTGCTATTACAAAGTAAGTTCGTAGATCACTTCCTATAATGTTGCTCCTTTCTTCTGCCTACTTCCTTCCTCTTCCCTCTCCCTCAAAACCAGACCTAAAACCATTCTGTTTTGCTAGCTCATCTATTACTAACTGACTAACTAACTTCCCCCTCTGCCTTCTTTCTTTATCCTCGAGTGCACTCTCCATATCCTAGGCTTATTCCCCTTTCTGTTATCTAATTTGTCCCCACCCCTATCAGTCCTAACAACCTTTCACTAGTCTACACTTCAAAACTTTTCACTCCTAAAAAATGAATCGAATTAATAGAAAAAAAGGAGTTTTATTTGCGGAAGAAACTTTCCAGAACAATTATAGTCCTCCCAAGCATACATCACATAAAAAATTATAGAAAAGCTCCAAAGACATGTATTAACAATGATTTAGTAATGAGATTGGCAGTATGTGCAGCAATGCTGGCATGCTGAAGAGAAGAGAAGATCTATTGGAGAATTATCGAGCATTTAATACCATTCTTTATTTACAAAATCCCCTCAGCTCAAACAGTTGAAGTGATAGAAACTAAAACAAAGACGGGAGAAGCAATAGCATTAGCCTGCAAAAATGATTGATGGCTACTCAAATGTTCTAACCTTGAAGTTCTATTCGATGAGCAATCAAGTTCACTGCTGCATTTGCTGATGAGAACGCTCCATGAAAGCTTTCTTGGTAGGAAATAGATTCCAATGCTCTAGCCATCTTCAACAAAATTACACCTAGGTCAGTCTGTTTATCCAGTAAAGCCTCGTAGTATGACTGAGCAGCGACTTGGCTGATTTCCACATTGGTTTCCTCAGGGCAGTACTCATCATCCAACCATTTGTGTAGGTTCACCCTCAACCACTTTGATTCCTGAAGACATGATTAAGACATGTTGTGAGCATCCAAAAACAATAATCTATCCACAAACACCTAAAACTATCACCACATACTCAAGTCCCATCATTACTAGTAGCAACAAGTCCAGCAAAAGGCACGAACGCTAGAAAGATTTCAATTGTACCGCCAAACGTTTAGAAAACACAACAGTTCCTCACATTGTTGGGTGATTGCTTAAATTTAATTCATTTAAGCAGTTACTCGCTTGGTAGCGCAGATAATGCCTCCGATTCCTTAACTGATCTAACCTCCTTTATTCCTCGGGTTATAACTTAGGATCAGGTAGAGTTTCCCTGCAAACCCTTCACAAGACATGAATATAGAGAAGGCTTTCACATTTAAATGCAAACATGGCACCAGTTACCAATGAATTCAATGCAAGTCTTTTTCCTAAAACTTGGCACTTATTGGGTAACTCTATTCCTTCAATTATCCTTGAATTTTTTTAAGTGGCAGACTACCTAGAGAATTAAACAAAACTTGCATTTGTTTAATTCCTAAAGTTCCTAACCTAACTTGCTTCCAAGAATTCACGCCCATCTCTTATTATAACATGGTATACAAGATAATCTCAAAATTGCTTATAAATAGATTAAAAGAGGTGTTCAAGACGTTCATGAGTTCCTTGAAAGGGACTTTCATACAAAGCCAAAACATTGGTGATAATATCCTTAAGGCACATAAATTGTTAAAAAATTATCAAAGCAAACACAACAACAATGATTGCACAATAAATATTGATTTTTGTAAAGTGGTTGATCTCGTGGATTAGAATTTCCTCTTCAATACTTTGACAGGTTTAGGATTTCCAAAAATATATATATGTTGGTTGGATCAAGAAATGTATTGTTACAGCTTCTTATAGTATCTTGATTAATGGTGAACCAACTAAAATCTTCAAAGGCGAGAAAGATTGAGGTAAGGTTATCCACTCTTGCCTTATCTTTGCATTATTTGTATAGAAGATTTAGTACACCTGATTGCTAGGAAAATTGAGATGTGTGAGAACTTCAAATACTATAACAAAAGCAGCAAACTTAGGCTGTTCAGGCCCTCCTTTATGGATGATCTCCTATTCTTTTGCAAAACTAACTTGGATTCAGTCAAGCTACTCTTCAGCTGCGCCATGTATGCTATTTTGAAAGAAAAGAATTGACAAATATTCAAAGACCTGAAAGCAGAAGCCTATCTGTCAGAATCTTTTCAATTGAATTAAAGAGATTCTGCTTGCTAAAAGGATTAACACCAAGATGTCTTCAGCCATGACGTCTACTTGGAACATCTGTTGTACTTGGAACATCTGTTGAACTGGTGATTGTCCATCTCGTCTGAAAGTTTTTGAATGAAGTTTTTTCACTGGGTCTGATGTTTAGTTGTTGTGCTTTCACTTATGTTGTTTATCGTATTTCTCCTTATTGAGTAGAGCTGATATGTAGTTTCTCATGTTGGAAGGACACTCCTGTATTTCCAGTTTCTGGTTCTGTTTCCTTATAATTTATTTACTTTCCCCCCGAAGAAAAAAGTTTAGTATTTCCCCAATAAAATGATAGCCAAGTCTTTGGAGTATTATGATGAAATTGAGTATGCTAAAGACTTCAATAGGAAATTTCCAATAACTGATCCCTGTCTTCAAACAATCATATGTGCATGGAAATGAAAGTTTTTGAAAGATCTGTAAATATTTTGCGCTTTACAATGAGAAAAAGGATTTCGACAGGAACACCCAGGTCAAAATCATGTAAGTTCAGGATCCTCAATTGCAATTGCAACAACAAAACTTACGATTTACTTAAAAGCATCTCTAATTCAAACCAAAAGACATGAACTTTTCATAGAAGTATGTAAACTGGTAGAAATCAACTGGGAAGAAAAGTGTACCTCCAGGGCTTTAGATGGAAGCAGCCAGTGGTCAGGAACCCTAAGAACTTGAACATAGGCTTCTGGGTCGTCTTTATCTTCTTTGCGGCAATTCCGGTTCGACGGAGACTGGGACCGTGAAGCAGTGGACACGTGGAGGTATCGCTTCAGAGAGCTTACTACTGGGTTGGTAGAAGTAGAACTGGAGATTGGAGAAATCCAGGAAAGCGAAGAAGCCGGAAGCACACAGCTATGGATAATTGATGAAGGAACAATACTACAATCAAAACTTGAAATAGACAACAAGGACTTCATGGTCTAAATGTTGATGAATGTACGGAAAACGACTTTGGTGGTGGCGGGAAAATTGAGGAAATGGGAATGGGAATATGGGATCGGTTGTGTCCGTTGTTCGGTAAGATCCAAGGATTTTGAAGGATAAGGCTTATCCTAGCTGCAGCAGAGAACGTTGTCGTTCAATTAGCAGATACCTAAAAGGCGAAAAAAATTATTTAATATAAAAAAATCCTATTGGTACTTAGATTTAATTTTAGTACGGTACTATACTAACGTTACTAAATATCATATACTGTTTTAGATAAAATTTAAAAATTATAACTAGTCCATATATATCGTAAATTATAAGATAGTTCATTAATATATTGTGCTATATAATTTATAATTTTATATCGACTCTGTCCTGAAAAATTATAATATAAAAATTTAAAATAACAACAATCTATATATTTCTATTAATTCACTTTTTTACATATTTCACATATAAACAATTAATTAATATATAATTATACAAATATAAAAGTATTTAAAATGTTACAAATTTATTATATAATAAAGGGGGTGTTTGGAAAATAACTGATCAGTTAAAAAATTAGCTGATTAGCCAAAATCAGCTGTTTGACTATGTTTGGTTAATTGGCTGATTGGGTGAATCAACTAACCCAATCAGCCAAAACCAATAAGCTGCTCCACACCAGCGTTTTGAACAATCCCAAACTCAAAAAGTCAAGTTTGCCTAGATTCAACTCGTCTCTCTCGTTTTCTCGAGAAGCTCGCGTTTTGTCTCTGATCTCTTCCTTCTTCGTTTTTTATTTACTGGTTTTGATATGAATTTCACACTCTAATCTCTTCACTTCTATGTGCTTTCTTTCTAGAGTTTTGGCGAAAGTGTCATGGCGATGGGGCTAAAAACAATCCTAAGGATCTTCACTTTCTCACATTCGTCTCAAAATTTTCCTGGTAATATCTTCAGTTCACGTCTATCAAAAGTCATCTCTTTGTTTGTCTGGGTGTGTGTGGTAAAGTTTCGATCTTAATGGCTTGGGAATGATGATCTGCCTTTGATGACTTCGGATTTGCAATTGAAGCAGATTTTCTTACCTGGGTTTTAGAATGTTTGCTTCTTGGAGATAGTTTTGTTGTCAATTACTACGAGTGTGGAAAAATTTTTTAAAAAATCATTTTCTTCCGTTTTTAGTTATCTTTCAATCTTCCCTCCTCATAGGTATTGAAGAATGTTGAGTGGCTAGAGCAATTTCCCTTCAAGGAAGTAGATTTCCAACATTTTGATGAGTAAAGATTCTTGCTAGTTTCTGTTGGTTGCAATGTGCTCCCTGTTTAATCTTCCAACTGTTATTCATTACTTTCATGATGATTTCCATTTTCGTTTGCAAGTTTTCCTTGAATTAACCAGCCATTAGATGTGGTTTATTGTTCATTCCTAAAGATAAAATGACAGTAAAGCTAAGATGGGAGAATTTTCTATTGATGATCAGCTTGAGAAACTCTGTTCAGATCATGTAGATCTAAAACCCTAAAGATTATACCTTTTAGGTCCCCAGATTCCTTATTCTATGAAAGTCCAATCTGGTGAAGGACAGGTACTCCTCTAAGAAACCTTTCCCTTGTGTGATTTTTACAAAAAATGTCTCTTCTGTTTGATAGGTACTCATTTTAATTTCTCATGTTCGGTGGTTTTAGTATCCATTAACTCTTAACTTTGGTATATAATCTTCGTTTGAGAACTTCTACAACAATGATCTCCCATAATATGTTGCTGATCTATATATGTACATATGCATATATCGATTCTTCGCACTTCGCAAAACTGAAACTCATACTGCAAAAGCAATTGAAGCTATCTATCTGCAGGTACCCTTGTCTTCCTATGATGGGAAGATCATTTGCCTCTTCTTCTTCGCAAACTGGTGTAGACCATGTAAAACTTTTCTTCCCTAGCTTTTGCAACTTTATAACAGCTTATTAAGTGAAGATAAAAGGGTTGATATTATCTTCATCTCCATTGACCGTGATGAGAATGTTTGCAGGTATTACAATGATTTGCATGTCTTTGATCTAGACCAATTCAAGGTAAATACATTTAACTTCTGGTTGTGTTCTTTACAGCTCTCTTGTTTACAAATCAACATAGTTTGTTGATGTTTTCTGCAAAAAGAATATATTTTGCTTTCTTAGTTTTGTGTAGGTCTTTCGGTACTGCATAAATTGCTCACTAATTGATGCTTTGCAGGTGAAAAAGAGCTGTGAACAAAGGCCTAATAGTTTAGATTATGAAAATGTAAATCCACTGAAACAGAGGAGTCTGCTACAAATGGTAAAGATGGGAGCCTAGAGTGCCAAGAACAAGAGGTTGATACAAAAAGCAATATTAATGACTTATCTGAGAATATAGCGAGGGTAATAGTTGATGATGGCATATGGTAAAGATGGGAGCCTAGAGTGCCAAGAACAAGAGGTTGATACAAAAAGCAGTATTAATGACCTATCTCAGAATATAGCGAGGGTAATAGTTGATGATGGTGGTTTATCTGCTCCCAGTGATGAGGGAAAGGAAGAGGGATCTAAAGCTCAATCAAACTTCTTTAGTTTCCAAAAACAGTTGTGAATGCCCTCATCATATATAAGTGATTGTTATTTTGAAGATATGAAGATAGCTAATACTTCTGTATTCTCCAAGTAGTAGTTCCTATGAAAAAACGTGTATTATCATATTAAGAAAAAAGAAGTTAGTTACACTTGTGATAGTTAGAAAAATAGTGTGAGGATTCCTTCTGTGCAAAGCTTTGCAGGGGTTGTAACATTCCAAGGATCTGAAAGAAATTGGAAATGATTGGGACTGGCTTGTCTTTGCAATATGCGAGTATAATTATGCAAATTGATAATTTAGTGTTATATATAATAGTTACGTGTAATAGTTTTGACTAGTTTGTAATCATAACTCTTCTTTATAAATTCTCTATTATTTACTACTGAATAAAAAGCACTAATAGTTATTTAATTAAATAAATATTGTGTCCTAATTAATAATTTTAGGTTTTAAAAATAACTTCTATTAAAATATGATCATCAATTAAAAACAATATTATTACCCATTCTTAATTAAATTTGTGATTAAATATACCGAGAGTTGTAAATTTAATATAAAAATTTTGTGTAAATTGATACTGTATGAAAACATAGATTTCTAATTATGTAGTAATGACTAATGATGTCAATTAAAGACATCATGATTTTTCAATTGAATTTTTAAATTAATTTTAGAATAAATTAACCAAGATTTATTACAATTTTAGTATTTAAAATTGTTAAAATACTTTAAATTTAGATATATATGTGAATTAATGAGGTATTAAAGCATAACTTCTTAATCATGTATTAATAAATAAATTTCAAATTTAATTATAATGTATCAAAACCTAACTTGTAACTATTTTGTTTTAGCCTTAACTCTTTTTTTTAAGTCATGTCCTTATAAGTCATTTTATACATAAACAGTTAATACTAAACAGCTAATTTTACCAAAGATCAAATGACAAACAGCTAATGCAATCCGCTGGTCAAATCAACTGATATAATCAGCTATCAGCTAATAACTAATATAATCAGTTGATTGCCAAGCAAGGCCTTTGTGTTTATTTAGGCTTCCTCGTTATCTCTTTTAGCCTAGGATAGCACCCATCTGTCTCTGGAACCTTATGTAAGCATTATCTGGCTTTGATTAGATGTTGACGAGTCTCGAGCACCCTATGGATTCTAGAATTATGCTCCCTCTGGACACGACATGTGAATGTTGTTCTGACCAAAATGAAATCTAGTTTGTTCTTCTTGAGGATCTCATTTTTCTTTTCTATTAACTATAAATTTATTAGGAATGAATGGGTTGTTTGTAATAATTTCCCTCAACATTTTCGGCTATTAAAAAAAATTTGATTCTTGTATTCTAATAAAGATAGAAAAATTATCAAAAAGAGCCCTACTAATATTTGGGCCTTTTTGGCTAGATGAATATTGAGCTAGATATGCTATGACCATCTTTTCTTTAAAAACTATTTTATATAAGAAATAATGATAAAATATTTGTTCATAAAGTTTTAAGAAAACATCTTTTTATAAAATTCTAGGATCCATACTAGCATTGGATCTAAAAACTAACAATTACAACGACCTACATTGGTTGAGAAATGTACTTTTAAACAATCAAGATTTGCTACTTGTTAACTATTTGTCTAACTAATATATCAAACAATGTTGATACAAACTATTATTACATCAATTTTAACAACTTTAACCTGCAATAGTTAACCATTGTCCCATATAGTTTGATCAATTCCCTTAAAATATGATTTTAACAACTTTAAGTACTCAAGTTTTATTATCTTAATGCAAGTGCTTTTCAAAATATTTTCGAAAGAATGTTGTCCAGTTCAAGAGGGTTTTCTTTGAAATTAACACTTTAATCCCTCTTGATGAATAAAACTACTCATGAAATTAATTAAAATAATGATGTATCTATACATAGTGATCCTTTAAGATTATTAAATTGACTTAGTGAAAGTACAACAAACATTACAAATTAGGTATGACCTTGATATACCTTTATCTTCATTGTCCTTCACTTCAAATGATGCAAGTTTTAATTTTTCCTTAGCAACTTCATGAAATGTCTCTTGATTTATGCATGGCTACAATTTATTTGGATATATCTTTTATGAAAAAATGAACTTAATAGTGTAAATTATGTTTTTTTATCATCAAAATAATGATTGAAACCTTATTTTCTTTAACATATATTTATAGAGAATTTCAGTGGTAGACAAGTTATGACATGACCAAGTCCCAAGTTGATTAATTCATAATTTGTCTACTAGGTGTTCAACAGGAACTAATATGCCTAATTAAGTAACCATGAGTATTTTGGACAAGATGTATACTTGTGTGTCAAAAGGTTAGGTGACTTTCCAAATAAGCTTCCAAATGCTCCTCCGTTATATGAAATTATTATTTTTAACCGCAAGGAAGATACCATGCTGATCAATACTACCCTCTCAATATACAACATCTGATGAGAGAGGAATCGAAGGTAATATCAACGAAAGCAAACTAGTCAATACTAACTAGCAGCAAACACCATTAATGATATCCGAGGCCTTGTAATATCCATAGAAGCAGTCCAAAACCTAACAGATAGTGTGAGATTGAGCTGGAACTTATACCATACTAGCTTCATTTTCCAAACTATCATAACTTTTGTATATTGGCCGTCGTAATACTTTTGATTCCTTAGTGAAGACCTCATTGTAATGTTGTATATAGTATTCACTATAGTTAATGAAAATTTCTTTTAATTTACAAAAAATTATTTTTTAAAATTTTCAATAAATAAGGATTATAAAAATAATTGAAATTGGAAGTTTCTTATATGTTTATTTTATACATTAGGTTGATTTTTATGGATTGAGTTAAATTTTGAAGGATTGTAAAGTGAATAAAATTGATTTATGACTTGATGCAAGTAGCTAAATATCTGACAATTTGATAAACTTTGTAATTGGATGAATAATAGGGAATCTCAACTAATTTGTTGAATTATTTCCTAGAGTTGTCACCTATATTAGTTATAAGTAATGAGATTGATTTGCCTAAGAATAAAAAATTATTTACATATCAAAAAATTTGATAGTGATAATTACAATATGTTTTTAGCATGATTCTAAGAGCATTTTAGTTGTAATTGGATTATTTTTATTGGACTTTTTATTTAATTTGCTTCATGTTTTGTTTACAGGTCATATACTTACTCTTTAATAAAAAATGAATGAATTTGGGCAAGTTTAAGTTAAGTTGGTGTTGGACCCCGAACTTTTCTTAGAAGATTAGAACTATTGAATAAGAAATTTTGGTGATTAGTTACGAGTTAAGAGCAAATGAATGAAAGTTCTTGAACTAAGAAATGATAGACAAAAGTAAAGTAGGGAATGATAAAAGTGGATAGATTCATGATTTGCTATAGGGGGTTTTGGTAGATAAGAGATTTTGAAATAGAAAGAATTATGGTGAAAGTTAGCAGAAAAATGAAGGTGAATTTATGTAGTTAATTGATGAAGAATATGTGCATATATGCATATTATGATTTGGTGTTTATGATTAGTCGTGGATTATAATTTTCTTTATGGAGGGCATTGATTTGAAATGAAGTTGAGAATGAGGAGTAAATGAAGTAGAAAAGGGTAATCTTGGTATGAATTGTATAAGGAAAGATTTTGAAATAAAGAATTGATCTGGAAAATGTTCACTGAGTATGCTTCAATATTTTAGCCACAACGTTTCCTCTAGTTGTCCAAACGAGATGATTCTTAATTTGGATTAAACTACAGATATATGGCTATATTTTGTATGAAGACATCGAATTTCAATTCTATCTCTAAAAGTCTCAAAATTTGTCATGAAGCTAAGAATTAGGTACAATACGTTAGTGTATGAATGGGAAATTCATCTTTAGACTTTAGGGGCAAATTTGGGATGAATTTATTGCCTTAATAACTCTGTGTTATTCATAAGTTCCTAAAAAAACCTTGACATATAAATATTAGCAAAAAAATCCTGATTTGAAATTTTATTAACTTACAGCCCCTTAACAACACACGGCTAAGGGTTTTTTTTGCAGCAAAATTGAAAACATAAGGTTAATAGAGTAACATTTTATATCTCAGGGTTTAATTAGCTACTTTCGTATAACACAGGGGTCGCTATAGCAATTTTCTCAATTTGGGATTGATATAAATAGATTTTGGCAAAGTTACCTTCTGGAAAACTTTAGATCTTTCTTTTATCTTTCCAATGGTATATAGTATGAAAATTTTGTACATCTAAACTGAAAGTTATGATCTTTATAAGTGGAGACATTCTGGAGCAAAAGTAAGACGAAGTTACTGTTCATATTTCCATTTTTGATCCTTTGGAAGATAGAATTTGTCTTTGAGGTCTTCATAGAAGTTGTAGATCTAGAAGTATTCTTTAAGACGGTCTAAGAATGACCTTGATCTGATATTTGTAGTGAAAGTTATGCCTTTTTTATTACTTCAGTCTTAGTTTGGCCAACTTCATCTTAGTATGACGTCATCTTCGTTTTAGTATGACGTCAGCTTTGTCTTACTTTGGCCAACTTCGTCTTAGTATGACGTCATCTTCGTCTTAGTATGATGTCAACTTCGTCTTAGTTTGGCCAATTTTATCTTAGTATGACGTCATCTTCGTCTTAGTATGACGTTATCTTCGTCTTAGTATGATGTCAGATTACGTCATCTTCATCTTAGTTTGACTTTTGCTTTGTCTTAGTTTGACCTTTTTGCTTCCTTCTTCTGCCCCATTTTTGACTATTTTAAAGGCTGAATCTTGCTTTGAGGACTTCATAAAAGTTGTATATCGTGAAGTCTTCTTTCCAACCATATAAAGAACACCTTAATCCAATATCTTTCGGGAAAGTTATGGCAATTTTCTCAACCTTATATCGTCTGATGATATCACTTCGTCTTAAAAATGACGTCATATAGTCTGTTTTATTTTATACCCATAAGATGAAAGCATTTACCTTTAACATCTTCATAAGAGTTGTATCTCTTGAAGTATTCTTTCTAACCATATAAAGAACACCTTAATCCGATATCTGTAGTGAAAATTATGGCAATTTTCCCAACCTTGTATCGTCTGATGATGTCACTTCGTCTAAAAAATGACATCATATTGTCTGTTCTATTTTCGACCCCCTAGATGAAAGCATTTGCCTTTGATGTCTTCATGAGAGTTGTAGATCTTGAAGTCCTCTTTCAAATCATCTAAAGAAAACCTCAATCAGAAATTTCTATAGAAAGTTATGGCTGTTTTCCCGAAACAGGTTTAGTATGATTGTGGTCAAAAACATGGTTGCTTCTTTTGACCCTAACTCCTTCTCTAGACATCCAAATGACTTGATTCCTAAACCATTGGATTCATAAGACTTTTCTCTAAATATTAAAAAAAATAGAAGCTATTTTAAATGAATTGAGAAAGATTGAGTGGAAAAGGTGGGATGGGTACAATGAGTGTGTTCTTAAGTATTATGAACTGGTGTTATTCTACTGAACATACTTCAGTATTTTAATGATATCGTGATCTATAGAAATCTAAACGAGATGATTTTTGATTTTTGGTAAACCAGAGACATAGAGCTACAAAGTATCAGAAGGAAGTGAATTGTA
>JANIHZ010000009.1:34127186-34142405 GCA_027478365.1 Erythroxylum rufum | reverse complement strand
AAAATGTTCCCCATTGTCTTAAGTTTCTAATGACACTAAAATCATTCAATTTGGTTCAGTAATCTGAAAGTTATACCCCAAACATTTTGGGACTGTTCTTATCCTGAAATAGTTTACTATATTAAATTTTCATCTAGAAATTGAAAGTCTTAGAGACTGAATTAAAATTCTACTTCTTCAGATAATTTGTAGCTCTATGTCTCTAGTTTACTCTTAATCAAAACTCATGTCATTTTGAAATCCGTGATCAAGATATAACCGAAATACCCAAACATGTTTAGTGAAATCATACCAGTTCATACTATTCCAACAGATTCCCTTACTTTAATTTAATCAATCTTTTCCAAATCAATTCAGAATGCTACCAATTTTTATAGAGAGGTTGAATAATGTGTTAGGAACCTATTGGTTCAAGAATCAAGTCATTTGGAGGTCCAGATAAGAATTTATGGTGAAAGAAGCAAGACTGTTCAGCTTGCACAATGCTCTCGAGTGCATTGGACTATTGGAGAGCACTGTGTCATAATGTGACAAACAAACATTAGTCTAGCACTTAAACTCACGGGTGTGAGGGAGAAAAGTCACAGGTGTGAGTGAGTCACGCCTGTGCAAGAGTCATGGGTGTGAGAAAAAGTCGAGTGTGCACGCTCATCAGATTGTCCCACATTTTACACTTGATCTCTCTCAAATGATTTTAGATGGCCAAGATATTTGGTGAAGATGTAGATTAGTGTGTTAAGAGTCCAATGGTTCAAGTCCCATGTCATTTAGAGGTCGAGAGAGCAAGATATGGCCAAAATACTGAAGGATGTTCAATTTTCTCTAGCCACAGAAGTCGCGATCGTGCTCATTCCACTCGCCTATCAAAGTCACGATCGTGCTTCACTAGCCAAACTGCACGATCGCTCTTTCCCACTTCCTCTCCTAAAGACGCAATCCTTCTTCTCTTCAGATACTACGGTTATTCTCTTATTCTTTTTTTCATTTCTTAATTCCTCCATTTCTAACTTACATCTCCATTTCTGATTCACCATTTGGACTCCCATTTCAACTCCAAACATTCATAACATATCAAAAACCATGAATCAACACAAGCAACAAAAACTTAATCTCATTCACGCATTTTCTGCATTTTCCCTTCATTTTTCTACATGCTTTCATCTTCTTCCAACACTTTCTTTTCATCTTAACTTTTCATTTTTTTTTAATTCTTCTTAAGGCACGACATTAACTTTTCCTTAACTCTAACTCATTTTCAGTCCATTTCAAAAACACTCAAATTGCTCATGTATACACCGTGAAGGAAACAGAGCACACACGTATATATATCAACTCTTCTCCAAAAATTTATGCACTCATCTCATGCACGTTTTCATTAATCTTTCAACTCCAAAAATCATTTTAACACTATCTTTTAACATATTAATCATTGAATATACAAACACTACACATACGGTATACCCAAAAATTTCCTCACTCACTCTTCAAGAAATGTATATATATCACTATTTCATAATCATTTAACAGTGAGCTAACGTGATGCATGTTTCATCTCATATAACAAGAAAACCCATAAAAATGCTTACTTGTTTAAAACTCCAACTCTTCAAAAATCATATGAGCCCTAGCTTTCCAATAACACCCAATCATCATCAGTCGAGAGTTGCAGGGTTAGATATTTCAGTTATAGTGAAGAAGATAATAAAAAGAGGTAGTAAGCTAAAAATCATAGCAAGGCTTGCTTTGTGAGGGTGAGAAATCTCTGAAAGGAATTAAGCTTATAGAAGATGAAGAAAAATCTCGAAGAATATTTTTTAAAAAGACAAGAACAAATAGTAGCTGGATCTTTCAGGTTTAAAAGAACGTGTGTTTAAGAGCTGGACACTTGTCCAAATTCTAAGGCTTTAACTAGTTTCTCAATTAACTAGTTTAATCTTCTCTAATTTTTACTCCATTTTGTCTCTAAATTTTCAATATCATTTGTCAAAAATCCCAAAGTCACCCATACCATTTTCCACTATCATTTGACTCTCATTTCTATTTTCATTCATTAATTTATTTGCCACTTGGCATTTTTTCTAGCCAATAATATTCAATATCTTTGGAATTTATTTCTAAAATTCACCAAAAATTTAAAATTAACAAATACACTCTTTAAATAAATTTTCAATACACATAAACCATAATTCTCAATAAAATCACATTTCACATATATATATCAATCAATTATACCTGGAATGTCAATGAATGCATGTTCAATCATTTTAATATGTGCAAAAATTCAAATTCACGTGCCTGTAAGCTAACAATATGCATGAGCCTAAAAATGCATTTTTCTTAATCTCTCACTGATCTCACATGTATCGTATTTTTGGGTTCTAACCCTTAGTCTGAGAATAGCATATTACGTTAGAGCAATTTTAAGGTTACACAACCAATCTGAAAAATTTGGTCCAATAATTTTGTTTGCATCCATGATACTCCTCAGGGATAAGTTTGTACTCATTTTTCAAAAACTGTTTCATCAAAAACAAAAAAATTAGTTTATGCCGTAAAACTAAATAAATAAGGACTTTAAAATTTTTGTTACTTCTATTATTTTAAACAAATTAATAGCCCTTACTATTAATTTGAGAAATTATCACATAATTTTCTAGTGGGCTAAGATCTTATTTTAATTTAATTAATCTTGAGTTTGCTCAACAAACCAATTAAATTAAAAAGTAGGTAGAAAATATTTTATCAATCACATCCTATGTAATTTCTAGATCCATTAGGAGACAACTTTTTGCCAAAAACATATCTAATAATATATTCCTAACCTTACTTCTAAATTTATATGATCATGAGTTTACTCATCCAAATCATATAAATTTAGTTAAGTAAAACCTATAGTTATAAGACTAAATATGTTCGAGTTAAAGCGGCCTTGAGTTTACTCAATAAACTTAACAATAAACAAAACTCTGGTTTAATCCTATAATAATGGAAGACATTATTCATGTTCTAAATATGTACTTAATATTTTAATGAGGGATTTAAAATAAAGTCTTATTCTAAATAATATAATCTCATTATATTAATTTATTTGACATAATCTAATTATGAAAAATAAATTGAACACTTGGCTTGATTTAAAAAAAATTAATTTAACTTAATTAATCAACTGTTGAAAAATTAAAATAAACAAATAAAAGCATCTGGCGTTGCAAGTGGCCAGGTGGCACTATCTTCTGACATAGCCGGCGCTATCGACTAGGAGATTGCATCTCCTGGGGCCCACGCGCCAGGAAACGCAGTCTCCTGGCAAATGGGGCACGTGCGCCTTCATCTCCAGAATCCTTCGTGATTTTGTTTTCTTTTATTTCATAACAAATCTCTAGTCTGCCTAGCCCCTTCGTTTGCTCTGCCTTCAGTCTACCGACTCCAGAGGTGTGAATAACACTAATATTTATACACATAAAACTCTAGAGAGAGAAATCTCTCTAGAGTGTGGTGGTGGTTCTCTAACCACTGGTAGCTAAATCTGCATCCGATGATCCTAATCTTTGTCAGCCATGAAGCACAATAAAACCCATTAACCAAACATACATCAACATTCATTGAAGCAAACGTTACCCAAGACACTCAAGTTTAAGGAGTAATTATACAACCATCATAATGAGATAATCCACAGGCACACAAGCAGTGGTGGATCTACAATGGGGGGCCCAAAAAATTTCCCTAGTTGCCTTGAAAAATTTCATGTAAAATTTTTTTTATTTTTTTGCCCCCACAAAATTTTTATTTTAAGTTTTGCCCCCACAAAATTTTTTTTTGCCCCCACTCAAAAATATTTCTGAATCCGCTCCATTCAAGATTCTCATGGTTGGGTCAGTTCAATGAACTTATTCTCTAATAAGTACTCACATGTTTGTTTAAGTATCCCCACACTTTAATCGATGAGAGCGATAACTTTCTTCATAAAAAAGAAACAAATATGTGCTAGTTTAACCATTTCATCAATATCATGTCTTGATGAAATTATGACTAGGAACATTTAAGGAATAATACAAAATGCAATTCAAATTTTATAATTATAATCACATTATAATTTCTAATTGCATAATAATTATTTCCGAAATTTTATCTTTATGATTAATAATTAAAATTAACAAATACACCAAAATAAAATATCTTTTATTGAATAAAAAATATTTATATAATTAAATATACAACAACAAAAATTGGCTGCAACCCATAAACCATAAACCAACACCGATTACGTCGAGCCATCTGATTCCAAGCCTTAGGTTGCCGCAATGTTAGCTCATCCACCTCCATCTCTATCGTCGGATCATCCTCTTGGCTTCCTTTCCATTCTTAGATTCACGTGCAACCATCTCAGTCCTCGTCGGAGGATTAAAATACCGGAGAAAACTTCTCTTTTATCGATTCGATAACTCCCTGGCCCCTAGTAGAGGTTCCTCACCCAGCGATGATACAGACCCTCCTTTGTTGCTTGATCGGTTCCCTAATCCCAAAACGTTCTGCTCTTTAGTCGCATTTTCTTTCCCCGACAGCCGTGAAACCGGTGTCATCTTTGTCGTCGTTGTCCGAATTGTTCACTTCTCGCCATAGAAATTAGAGATTGTGTACGTTAGCTTATTCCGAGAGCATCCCTACAACGAGAGCATATTACTAGATCCTTAATTGTGTGTGGGACGAAGGAAATTTTTATTCAATAGAGAAATACAAATTTTAATATTATTATCATGATTAGTGGACTTGCATCGTTATATGGTACATTTGGATCAAACAAACACAAGGTTTTAAGCAAACGCATGACGATAAGCTTTTCAAGGAACAGAAACATGTGGTGTGCATTGGCAATGGCATCACAAGTAAATGTCTCAAGAAGAGTTACTCACTCACTTACAGGCTTATGAAATGAAAGTTGTACCAAATCTATGAAATATACTCCACGATTAGTTTCATCAGCGCAAACATAAGACGCAGCTGTAATTGAATATAAAGTACAGTCAAATTTTATTCTCTAATGTTCTTTGACGAAACAGATCAAATTCAGGTCGTCAAGAGAGTAAGTATCACGGGCTTGGAATTGGGCGAGTTCGGATTCATCCTATCCATGTCTTCCATAAGGCGGATGAAAAACCCTTGGGACTTTTAAGTTGGAATTTTCTGCATTCAGAATCAATATCATAAAGTTAGCATACAGATTAACTTATTGACTGCTTTTTTAGTTCAAGTTTTGATCCAGTAATTTCACCAAGAACTAAGTTGACAAAGATATCAGCAAATGATGTACCTTTGTGGAACTATGGTTAGAGGAAGAGCAGCATTCCTTGGTTTGGTTGTCGGAATTAATGTCAGAAATACTATTGGATGGCTCTGAAACACTCGATTGAGACATTGGGGGGACATAACACAGGCTTTCCAGCTGACGAGCAGCGGCAACTTGTGCTGAAGGGAGCTCCGGTGGATTGTACTCTAAATGGACTCCAAAAAGCATGTACCTGCTACCACCGTTTGTAGGAGCTAGAGGAACTTCATTTGCATCTTTCAGTTCCAAAACTCTGCAGTCCTGCGATCCAGAAGTGCGAGAGTTGATATTCTGAATTGACAAGTTTCTGCTTCTTGCATTATTTTCATGGATTCCGTAAGAGCTGTGTGTTGGACACCAACTAGTAGGAATATTCAGTCTTGCTATTTTTCCATCAGGAAACGATTCAGTGCAACCAGGACACAGATAAAATGGACCGTTCATAGGAATGTGCGGCTGGTGTTTTGGTCCCGGTGATATGCGTGGAATATCAACATTTGGTGAGCAATTCAAACAGGACGTTGATGGTGATTTAAGTTCACCCAATTCGCTAACACCTCTGTCACTATCTTCTTGACCTTGCAAGACCTCCGAGTGACTTTGAGGTGCATCATTAACTGGCCTAGCTAATGGGCCTGGTAATGAAGGAAACATAGTTCAAGTCAAAGTGAGTACTTACTAGAAACACACGTTGATGATTGTTTTTAATTTCCTATGCAGCCACTATTGTTCAGAAGAGAAGCACTGACCATCCTTGAACATGTTTTGAAACCCAGGTAGTGATAAGTTTAATGTCCTTCGCCTTTTAGATGGTTGTAGAAGACAAGTGTTCTTTCGAATACTCTCTATTGGCTCAATATCCCAAGGAAAAACTGTCTCAGGGCACACAAATCCATTCGATTTGATATCCCATTTTACCTGAAAGAGATCATAAATTCTTAAAATAGATTGATTAGAAGTTATCATAATGATCTAAAAAGGTCCCAGGTCACAGAGGGAGTTTGCACCTTTAGACTTCTCCAATCCGAATTGGGCCATCGAATGGGATCAATGTCTTGAGTACCAACAATAGTGCCCTCAAATCTGCATATTATAATTGCAGCTCTTGTAATGGTGATAGTGCAAGTTATGCTTTCTAAAAATGAACTCAATTGCAGTAATTATTACCTTTCCTGTACACATTCGTCATTTTCAAACTGCATTCTAAATCTTGTGCCAATGGAGAAGTCAATCTCTTTCGATTTCATGTAACGATCGTAAGGAATGATAAATCCAGAAGGATTTGTCCTGAAAGTGATACAACATGGTTCCTTGTTTAAAACTTAGCATTTCAGGCTGCTAAAAAACTCAAAGTTCTAGGCATCAATAACACCAGAAAAATATTGAGATATTTTTCAAACTTTCACTAAATATATTTGAAACTTTATAGACATGCAATGCATTTACAATATTTGCTTCCATTACCTTTTTCTTTTTTGGGAAAAGGAACAATCCCCTGCTCTTTCGTTTTTAATGATTGCGTGCTTGTCAATAATACAACTTCCAACCTTAAAGAAAAGAATATGCATACACTTGATTTACCACTAAAAGACCTCTACTTAGAGGCGCAACAGTACCACACACTTCCTTCCATGCCAGTAGGCATGTTCCCTTATGCGTCCCAATGAAACTTAAATGGTAAGATATCCTAACAGCGCAAGCAATTTACTATCTTAAAAGTAAAAGTTACTTCTAAAGACTATACCAAGGATGATAGAAGACCGTAAACGTAGTTTCTGTAGAAAGGGCATAATAAGCACTGGCAAGGATTCCATGTTGTATGCTTGGTCCAGATATGACATTTGTTGCCACATTGCTCTGCAGTTTCTTTGCCCGTCGGATCCCGACATGCAGTTCTCCATTTTTTCCTCTATATAAAACATTTGTGATTATGCATCCAACAAAGAAAAGACACCTCTGAAACTGAATGTTGGGATGTTCTGATAGTTTATACTGTTTTACTCTGAATTGGAACATGGACCAGATTCATGTAAGGAGAGAACACAAACACTCAGAAAGAGAGAAAGAGAGAAAGAGAGAACCTAAGCAAGATAAATGCATCCCCAGCAACAAGCTTTTTTGACGATACAAATGTGCTCCATCCGCTTGTAAGGAGGTGCCTCTTTGGCTGACCTATAACACAAGCTACTCCAATTAGATTGAGATGTAAAATGAAAAACTAGAAGCAAGTCCACTGGTATTTCATATAGCTCTTTCCTTCTTTCTTCAACACCATGTTAAGAAGATAGAAACTTGCATTGCCTCAAAAAAATAGACATGAAGTACATAACGATCATGCTATGTTTAATCTTAGTAGTAAATGATTTTCCCTTGTGGATACTGCAGACATTATGAACAATGTTAAACATTTTGAGATTTAAATTTCATTGGGATATACAGCAAGAGAAAAATCACCCCGAAAAATATGCCGAAAGTGCCATTCACACCCATGTAAGTCCTTTGCAATGAGGTCCTGGAGTGGGGGCAATCGAGTCATGTCCTGCACAAATGAAGTGGAAACAATCAATATGCAAGATCCAAGTCAGAACATAAAATGTAAAGCACGTAGGCAAGTAAGCATGCCTTAGAATCCCTTGGACTGTTGATTACAGCCACTGGATTCGACAATTTATGCAGTCCTTTTATTAGACAACTATGAAAAAAATACAGGTATTTAAGGTACATCCATCATGTTGTTGTGCAATGAATTAGAGCAAAGAATATTAACCAAAGGTGGAAGGCACTCCTCAGCATGGCGCCTGGGAAAGGAGAATCCACCATGTGTGCTTGTATCAGAAGGGGTCAGCTTCTTACAAAAGGACTGCGTACAAGCAATCTGAGGTGAAGACTGGGAAGTTCCGTCATCTTCTGACCTCAGCTCTTTTGGCTGCAGAGAAACAACTCATAAGCTGTTCAAATTAATGAAACATAAATGAAGAATTGAATTAAGGCATCTGCGTGTGCCATGTCAATAAACAGGAAAAAAGGGCCCTGTATAATTGAGAATTATTAAGATACAATTAAGCAGCATCTCTGTAGCATACCTTAGCAACTGGGAGCAAAGTTATCTGTGCAAACACCTCGTCTGTTCCAGCATCAGCCTGAATATTGACAAAGAATGATAAGAAATAGCACGTAAGCAAATTGTTCGAATGTCTGATAGAGGTTTCGAGTACTGAGAAGCTCCATATATTTAAGAAATAGCAGTATATAGAGAATTCAGGTGACCTATCGTTAATCTCCAACCAAAGGCTTACCTTTAACTGAACATAGATAACCTTGCAGAGGATTTTGGAAGGTAGGTCATAGGCGGGCATTTTCATTGTACCATCTTGATCAGTATATGCCTCAATCTACAAGAGAAGGTGTCACTAAATTAAACTCAAACGTATTCCTAACCGCAGTAACGCCAAATGTTCGTCCGCACAAAAATTAGATATTTGTAGTGCTGTTTCAGGCGGGTAAATTATTACCATCCTAATTGGATTTCCTGCTATTTCCATGTAAAAGAAAAGGGGAGTAGCTTCGATTCAATTGAAAAACGAAGACTTCAAACCCAGCTTACAAGATATTGTAGGATACGAAGAGTTACTGGACTAGTAATCCAATGGTGAAGTTTCATAATTTGGTAAAACATCACAAAAACATAATAAGGGACAGAACCTGTTCCATATGACCTTGGGGGTAGTAGAAAACCAACTCTCCCGCTCCCGGAATGTAAACCTGACAGCCCGCACAAGCACGCCATAGCTCAACATATAGATCGTCTATGTTCCCTGAGACAAAATTCCCAAAATCCCATAAACCAAGAACAGGAAGAGATTGCAATGATTACCTCTGAGATTGAATTAGAAAAAATAATATCCATTCTAGATTAAAAAATTACACAAATATCAATCACGATGGAAGTTGTAAATACAAAATAAATAAACTCCAGGTTTGTTGAACTTAACTACGAACTTGTCTGGACATAAAACATAACAAAAGCGGACCAAATTAAACAGACAGACAAGTACTAAGAAATAAAGCTTCATTTTACCTCGTCTGTTGTCAGGAGGCTCCGAGCGATTGTTAACAAGTTCTCTGGTTTTATCACCAACCGTGCTCGTTGATCCCTCTACTTTCTTACCTAATACACCGTTCTTACCCATACTCTCTCTTTATAGTTAAACACAAAAGCTCCCGCTCTCTTTTCCTCTCCACAGTCTGATACTTCGAATGTATAAGAGACGGGATATGGTAGGTGTAGTTTGTGAACTTAACAACCAGCGAAAGGACAGAGAACCTTTTCAAAATCAGGTGATCATGGCACATACACCCCACAGAACGCGCAATGCGACAGAACTACTCAAACTTCCACGCACGTCCAACACGCCAACCCAGTATCATTCTATCTCCGTGACAAAATCCCATAGTCACTTCTTTTACACGGGTTGGTTCCTTGCAAAACCGAAACGTAACGAAGGGACATCGTAACAATGAGAAGGAGGGACGTGGCAGCGACGACGGTGCTGGTGTGTGATACTCAGTGTTTTGGCCCAAACTAAACTACTAAACTCATCGCCACCTTTCTCTCTCTTTGTTTCAGAGGCTTGTAGACAGTGGGTAGGAGGCAACGTGCAGCATCCCTTTATGCGGGGTTGTTGATACTGTGGCCGATTATCTCTATGCGGCTTTACTTTCCCTCACTCTGCGAACTTTCATCTCTTCTTTGTCTTTCACTCTCCATACTCTTATGTCCTTTCAAGGCATCAACTATGGAGCTGTCCGCCCTCTGTTTTTTTTATGCCTACGTCATCCCCTCCCCTTACAAGGTCACTTCACTCCTAGCCTAGGAGAGGTCCGCCTAATTGTCATTTGATGTTGTTCTGTTGCCATCGCTTTAGCTGTATATTCCACACAATTAAACATTTTCTTTTGTTAATTAATATATAAAATTTTAAATTACATATTACATGCAATTACAAATTTGTAATAATTTCAATAAATAAAATTCTGATTAAGACATCCCAAAACTTAATTAGAGGATAATTATATGTTTTAGACAACATAATATTTATAATTATTAATTTTAGCATTTGCACTTACATAATTAATAATAATTATAGTAACAGATAATCTATAGTTTACATTAATATTTGAACTAAATAAATTCAGCGTAAATCTTACATATTATTTAGAAAATCATTTAGAAACAACTTCTTAATTAATTAAGAATAAGGTTGCGTATTATTAAACTTTCTTAGACCTTATACTTTAGCAAAATTTTTATTGTATGTTATTATTATTGTTGTTGTTGTACGTACTACCTAGTAAATTATTTACAAACCTAATAAGAAACTAATTAAGGAATAAATTAGTTTGGCACCTAAAGTTCCATACCATGACTTCAATGGTAATGATTTGGATGGAGTATCTTCTTCAATGGACTCTGGATTTTGTAAACTAATTCCGTATTTTGTCTGAAATGGCGGTATTTCTCCAACAAAAGCAAACAATACCTATTTGTTATTACAAAATTAACAGATGATGCCTCATTATTTTCAATCCAAACTGAATTTTGTCTTGCCGAGGATGTAATTCGCTGGTTATTTAAGTTAAGAGTTAGCAAAAGTTGGAGAAAAAAAAAAAAGAAACATAATCGAATTCATGTATGAAACATTTTGTGGTGAATAATTATATTTATGTAAGAAAGTTAATAAAAGAAAAGGGTGCTATCGAGTATCGAGGCTTACTATGTTGTATTCAGTGTCGTGTAGGAAAGATTGGCTATAGGACAAATCAACGCCCAATTTCCAGCCCCCAGCTGGCTGACGTGAAAACTACCCGTGGTCTTGGTCGTTAATGTTTAGTTTTAAGTGTCAAATGTTTCTTTTGTTTCCCAATATGGAGTTTCCTCTATGTTAATTCCAGTCATTTATTTATCTTTTTAAACTGTAAATTTATAATAATTATTTTTAAATATACGTTACATAAAATATAAAAATACATAATAATTCATCAAATTTTTTTGAAAAATGGAAATTAGTATAAATATAGAAAAAAAATTTACAAGGTCATCAAAAGGGAAAACCCGTTATATACAACACAGAAGAAGAGCCAGCAGTAAAAAATCAACTACCACATTAAAAAGAGCCTAAACAGAACCCCCATCTAGCAATTATAGTCGTAAGGTATGACAAACATTAGAGCTACAAGGATCTTTCTTAGTCAAAACTAATGCCCGAACTTTAGAGATAATTAAGCAGATCAAATTCTCCTTCGTAGAAGAGGTATTCTCGAAGCGTCGAGAGTTGCGCTCTCGCCAAAGAGAATATAAACAGACCCCTAAAATAATAAGGTGGACAGATTTGTTGGAACCTTGCAGTAGAAGACAAATATCTAGTGAGAGTCATCAGTTCGGACCCAGGATCTGTTCAACAGCATAAGCCACAAACAGCTCTCCAAATAGAATAGGTAAAGGGGCATTCAAAAAAAAGATGAGAACAAGATTCCATTTGAAGGGAACACATCGGGCAAGAAGGATCCATTTGCACATAAGGAATACGATCAGCAGTCAAAAGTTTATTCTAAATAGCTAACCAGAAAATAAAAGAGATGCGGGGCGTTAGAAGATGGCTCCAAATCGTAGGTGCCCAAAGAACACGGGGTCGGCGATGATGCAAATTGTTGCAAATGAAGCGATTAGTCAACTTACACAGTGGAGTCCCCTTCCAAAAGAAAGTGTCAGATTCTTGAGGAGTTGGAGAATAGCTAGGTTGGAGATGGCGCAGAATTCGTGGGAATTTCCATGAGCTTCCATCAATAATTGAAATCATACGTGTTTTGAGTAGAAACAGTGGGGAAGTTCGGGAAGGAGTTACCTGAGAGATTAAAGGACCTCGACTATCCCAATTATCATACCAAAGAGAAACTCGACGTCTGTCCTTGATAACACAAGAAGTCTCATGACGAATATCATCTCTTAGTTTCAAAAGCTGGTTAAGAAAAAAAGAGAAACTAGCTTTCGGCTGAAGCATCCAAATAGAATGGTCTTTTAGGAAATAAGTATGCAGCCATTGGATCCATAAGGTTTTCTTATCCTCTAGGATCCACCAAAGGCGCTTGAGAATCAAAGAGCGATTAGCAAGTTTAATAGGTATAAGATTCAAACCACCTTCTGCCTTCAGAGAGCAAATATCAGACCATTTCACTTTGGAAGCGTCGCAGGTGCCATTAGAATGACCCCATAAGAAGGTTCGAAGTAGCCGTTCAATTTCTTTGATGATGCCTTGCGATAAAAAAATATGGGAACTCCAGTAGACATGCAAGGAATTAAGGACGGATTTAATAAGTTGTAGTTTACCAGCATAAGACAGAGATTTGTTAACCCATGATTTAATCCTCTGTTGAATCTTCTCGAGGAGTGGACGACAATCAACATAGGAGAGCCTTTTAGTGGACACAGGAAGCCCAAGATAAATAAGAGGTGGGTCTTTCAACATCATACCCGTGAGAGCAGAAATCGAGGGAGCCATGGACGCCGTGCCTTTTGACAAAATACAATGACTTTTAAGCAAATTGAGATGCAGTCCAGAATGATGTTTGAAGAGGCTGAGAGCGTGCAGAAAAGTCTGAATAGACTCCAAATCTGCCTTGCAAAATAAGAGGAGGTCATCTGCAAAAGATAAGTTAGTAATACCGAGAGTCTTACACTTGGAATGATACTTGAATCAGGGATTAGATAGCGTTTCATGCCGGATAAAAGCATTAAGGGTTTCCATGACGAGAAGAAAAATATATGGGGAAAGGGGATCCCCCTGGCGAATGCCTTTAGTAGCTTTAAAAGATTAAGTAGGGGCACCATTAATCAAAACCGAAAAAGATGCCGAATTGATACATTCCATGATCCACCGGGTAAATTGAGTCGGAAAGCCAAAGGCCTCCAACATGGCATGCAAGAAGCCCTAATCAATACTATCAAAGGCCTTATGAAAATCAATCTTCAAGGTACAATTAGGAGGGCTCAAAGAAGTAGAATAACCTTTCAGAAGCTCTTGAACAATAAGAAAATTGTCCCCAATATAATGATCCGACAAGAATGCACTTTGGTTAGCACTGATTAATGGAGTCAGAGCTTCCTTCAATATGGTAGTAAGGATCTTAGAGATAATTTTGTAAAGAAAATTAGCACACGAGATTGGACAATAGTCGGCAAAGGTGGTTGGAGTTGGTCCTTTCGGAATCAAGCATAAGAAAGTACGATTAATCTCCTTCAGCAAAATTCCAGTACAAAAGAACTCATGGATGGCTTCCTTAACAAAACTACCAATAGTAGGCCACGCATGTTGGTAAAAATAACCGTTAAACCCTAGGCCTAGGAGCTTTCTTGCCATTCATATTAAAAACACAAGCCTCAATTTCTCTATCTTCCATTGGTCTGGTTAAGAGAGGAAAAACAGAGGGTAAAACCTGCTTAAGATTAAGACACTACAAATCCATAGAAGAGACGGAAATACGATCGGTAGTACCAAGGAGGTTATGAAAAAAGTCCAAAGCTGCTTCCCTAATAGCCATCGGATCATAGATACCATTACCATTAGGAGAAATGGAATGAATCTTGTTCTGGTTCCTTCTAGAAAGAATTGAGTGGAAGAAAAACTGAGTACACCTGTCGCCATCTTGAAGCTAATTGATTCTAGCGCGTTGCTGCAAAAGAGAGGAGTGATTGCTAACAACCTGCAGATAGTTAGCGAGGGCGAGCTTTTCCTGATCAAGAAGAAGCTGGCTCATTGGGGTATCCGATAAGAGCGTCTGCACTCGAGTAAGCTCTAAGCTGGTCTGACTGATTGCTTCAAGGGTGGAGCTTTGAGAGGCCTTAAGAAGTTTAAGTGTCTGCTTAATAACTTTCAATTTCTGTACACAGACAAACTGCTTGGTTCCCCGACATTCATATGTAGCACCACGCATACAAGCATCCCCAAAACCAGGATCTGAAACAAAATAATTATTGAATCGAAACGGGTAATGAGCAGCCACAGTTGGAAGCAAATTGGAAATCCGTATGGGAGTGTGGTCCGAAAATAGAAGGTCCAAAAATAGAGCCGAGCTGCTAGGGAAAGACTGGAGCCAATGGTTATTGACGAGTGCTCGATCAAGCTCTTACAAATAAACCATCGGTCCTTTTGCTTATTAGACCATGTAAAGAAATGACCAGCAGAACTAAGATCAGATAAACCCACCTGCTCCAAGCAATCCAACAAGTCAGAGGATAAAGTACGAAGACTAATATTACCTTGAGCCTCCAAAGAATAAAGGGTAGTGTTGAAATCCCCGCATAGGAGCCAAGGTTTAGAAACAGAACTACTAACTTGGCGGATGGTAGTCCATAAATCCCGGCGCTGAAATTCAAAATTGCTGGCATACACAAAAGAAACAAAGAATTCAAGGTGGCCTTGCAAAATCAGCACTCGAAGGTGTATAATCTGATCTGTAGCTTCAACTATGTCGACCTTAACTTCAGTAGGATTGAAACAAACTATAATCCTTCCAAAGGCATGATGATGGTGATTAGAAATCCAGCTCCATTGAGGGCCCAGAATGTAACATCCCACCCCCTACTGAAAGGGTAAAATAGTAAATTTGTCATAGGATGGCATTGATAGGAATTAATTAGTACTGTTCAGGCATAATAGGATTGGTACCCAGTATCAATAGTGCACATGAAATAACTGTACATGCATTCATGATAATTCCCGGTAATTGGGCCTAATACAATTCTATTGGGATTAACGTAGTTATTGGGTTTGAAAAATTATTCTGAGTGCGCCATAAATTGTTTTCTATTTTAAGGGATTTTTAGGAATTTTTCTGGATTT
>JANIHZ010000009.1:33982467-34012935 GCA_027478365.1 Erythroxylum rufum | reverse complement strand
TGTATGTATCACTTTTTATACGGAAACATTCAGTATGTATGTGCATATATGCTAACATAATGTATGAACAAGCAAATTCATTGTTTTAATTTCCCTTTTTGCTCACATGCACCAGATGTTCAGGTCCTAACCCTTAAAATGGGGATGGTATGTTACATGTTCACTCATCCTTTAGAGCAAACTAAGAAGGAAACATAGTGTTTCACTATCACTTGCTTAGTTAATAGGTTATCAATTGAGAAAGCATTAGCTGACTTAGAGGCTAGTATTAACCTAATGCCTAAGGACTAGCAGAAAATTAGCAAATAGGTTAATTAAGTATCCTAAAGGCATCATAGAAGATATGTCGGTTATAGTTAACAAATTCATATTCTCGTGTGATTTTTTCATATTAAATATGGATGAGGACATTAAAGTACCTCTTATATTACGTCATCGCTTTTTAGCTATAAATAGGGTAGTAGTTGATGTAAATGACCATAAATTGATATTGAGAGTGGGAGATGAAGAGGTTACTTTTAAAATGTCTAAAGTTATAAGACATTTTCTTGAATATGATGACACTTATTACTTTCTTGATATTATTGATTTTGTAGCAGCAGATGTTGTTTAAGAAATTATGAGTTTGTTTAAGAAATTATGAGTGATGACTAATTGGAGTTATGTCTAGTCAAAAAAGAGGAGTTTAGTCTCAGAAATCATGATATAGTAAGATGAAGTGCGAACATTAAGCTAATGATGTTAATAAGTACTTTTTGGAAAGCAAAATTTCGTAATTTTGTTTCAATTGTTTTTATTATATGTTTTAAGGTTTTAGTTTTTGTAATATGAAAATGGTTTTATTCTAGGTTTTTATATTTTATTTTTGTAATTTAACATTTATATCTATGTTAATTTTATGATTTATTATAAATTTTTGTTTGTCTTATAGGTATATAGGTTTCATTTTCATTTTTTATGTTTTGGGTATGTGTTTTGATTTACAGGTGTAAAAGAAAGTGAAAAAAATTGGCTTGGTTAAAATGTTACAGAGAGTAACACGCTCATCAACATATTCATATTAATGCTTGTGCTGAGTTACACATTCATGTTGATCAGAGACACATCCATGCTCTACCTAGAGAAGAAGCGCAAAAAAAGTTACATAAGAAAAAAGGTAATCAATATGCCCATGTTGGTGACCATATTGCTATAAAATCTTTATAAATCACCTACACACTATGTTGTCAGAACCAAGTTAGCATTTGAGAAACAATAAGAAATATGGTCACTAACATGCCCATGTGGGTGACCATGTTGAATTCTTTTTCCTTTTTTATTTTCCAAAAAAACTACAAAATGTTACACGCCCCTTAACATGCCCTTGTTAGTGGTCATGTAGATTTCAAGATTTCAAATTTTATCATCATCACAACCATGTTAAGTCTTAACATAATCATATAATTTATCACCATCTTGTTTTAGTTTTAACACGACCTAGATACTTGTCATATTACACTTTGTCACAACATGCTTAAGATACATGCTCATGTTATAGCATAACGTGCCATTGTTATTTTAAAATTAACCCTAAATTGCTTAATATAGGGTAGCTACATGCTCTGCTATTACTCACGTTGAGCAAAAATTTCCTTTATGTTGTGCCCCACTACCTAGAGTTTTTTTTTTCACTTTCTCTAACATTCTTCTCTTTTGGGTAACGCTTCTCTATATCTATAGAGTGTAAAAACAACTTTCCGACTAATTTCTTTTGAAATTTCATCAATTTAAGGTATGTTTAATACTTTATTTCAATTATTCTTGAGTTACTAAATGGTTTTGTGGGATTAAGAATAGGAATGCATATATTTTGTATGATGGAGTTGTTTTAAATTACCCATATGATTGGAAGGGTTTTAAGGGATTAATTGGTTTTGTTGGGCTATTTTACATGATTGAGTTTGACTTTTCTAGGGATTTAAAAGTTATTTTGCATATATTATTGTGAATTTGAATCCTTAGAGCTATTAATCGGTTTTTATATGAATTCAATTGTAAAATTGTTCATATTATGCATGTTTTACATTTTTTGGGATTTTGTATTATTTAATTACAAAACGTTTAGGAAATTTTGTTTTATATGAGTTTATTTGATTTAATTAAGGTGTTTAGATAAATTAATTTTAATTGTTGTAATTAATTGATATATGTGGGTATTTTTGTTATATGGGTCTATTAGAAACACTATCTCAATTAGTTAGGTGTAAGCTACATACTATAGGATCCGCCTAGATCCTGCCTATCAGTAAGACTTTTACTGGATTGTTGTTGATTATGTTGTTATACTTATGATAGTTATATATTAATTTGTGATTTATTGGATTTGTTTATATTTTCATTATTCATCTATAACAAATTAAAGTGATATTATTTTATAGTATTTGTTTATCATGGTTTAATTAATGTATATTATTCCCTTGTTTCGAAAAAAAATCATATTTTAGGGAATAATGACAAAGAGAGCAAATGCATCAGGATAAAAGCAAAAAAAGGTGTCAAAGAAGAGGCAGAGAAGTGAGGGCAGCTCACAGCAACCATCCTGACCATACATGACCAGACTAGTTTAAGGTATGGGACTATTGGAGTGTTTACGTAGGATGAAACTGGCGTGATAAATGGTGCCTATCACTCTCGAGATAATAAGGCAATAGGGACAGTTCAGGGGAGGCTAAGTTAGTAAAGGGTGGTCTACATTCTATTAAGAGCCTGGGAGCTTACAACTGTAAGTGGGGCTTAGACAATCGTGTCGATCAATAACAGTAGTAGAGGTAAGATCCCCCTATAGCGGCTTACAGTAATGTGGTGTCAGGACGAACCCTCGAATAGCATAAGCATACCTAGCAGGGCATCGACACCTTCACATTGAGACTAGTTGAATATTGCCTAATTAGAGAGATACATAGGTCAGATCCTAGAAGTGTAATGTACTATTTGAGAAGGATATTGAGATCTAAAGGAGTGTGTGGCATTGTTAGAGGCGTATGATCTAAATGATTGTTAGGATTGGAAGACATCTAGGAGTTGTTGTATCACCTCCATAAATAAGGGCCACTACATCATCACCAACTTCTTAGCAACCAAATGTTCCAGCAACTACAAAGGCAACACCATATGACACTTAACACCCATATATTCCCATTAAACTGACAGATATCCACATAGATGACCATATATTAGACTCTTTGTCTAATATGGTCACTTAGATTGTCTAAGAGTCTTAGGGTTTTTGACAAAGCATCTTTATTTATTTTGTCTTTTATTTTTATTTTGTATTTTTCTATTTTATTTTGTTTAATAGTTAGCAACAAATTAGCCCTACTAAACTTGTATTTTGTTATTTATTTCTTATATTTTTTATTGTGAATACACTAAGCCACAATTCTATTTATAAATATAATTGATTTATGTTTCATATATCTTGTTTAATATTTTATTCTATTTTATTTTACTTTTGCAAGGAAAAATACGGATGAAAATCACTTCTTGAATACAAACTTCTAGATAATAACCTAAGGAAGTATCAATTTACTTTACCTTCTCTCTATTAAAGATTTCCTATTATTTTATGTGACTTATTGTGTAAACTAGGGATAATGGATGATCGTGTTGATACCTATGTATCACGTTGGATTTGAATTTCAAATTTAAAAAGATAAGATTGAGTAATAGAAGAAGATGATGATGAAGAAGAAGAAGAAGAAGGCTAGGAAAACGTTAGGAGAAACCCTAAAATGACAAAAAGTAAGAGAAATAACTAGGAAAACCCCTTTTGGAGTGAATTTTCGTAAATTTAGAGTAAAGTTTTTGAGGATTTTAGGGATTTCAATCATGTTATCCTTAATGTTCAAATTTTCCTTTAGTTTTGATTTTTTTAATATGATTATGAGTTAAATTCTTTGCGATACCTAGATTAGATGAATCCTGAGATGGGCCTTATAATAATTTTATTTTAATTTTATTTATTCTTTCATTTCATTGAGATTCAATTATGTGTTCTTATTTATTCTTGAATTAATAATATCAACACGTTGATTTATGGATCATTTTATGCAATTGAGATTAAGAAATCCAATGTATAAACAAATCTATAATAATTGAAAGGATTTGTATGCAAAACCAGAGATGGGTTAACAAAAATCTTTGGATTAGGGTCAAACCTAATAGTAAAATTCATAAATCATTAATCCAAATTTATAGGTTTCAATTAGAAAAAAAAATCAATTAACCAACTTAGAGTTAGGTGCTAATAGTCTTAAGAAATACATTAGTGTAATTAGTGAATTTCCGCAGTCTGTGAACTTAAGAATAATTTGATTAACGGAATCATGATCAAGAAAATAGATAGTAGTGAAAGGGGGATTGGTCAAATTCCAGGTAATATTTGTTTTATTTGTTAATTTTCACTCTTTTATTATTTTAGTTTCTTAAATATGTGAACTTATTTTTAATTTATTTACTTTATTTTAAGTCTGAATTATTACCATCATCATTATTTTAGGTTAAATAATAGAAAAAGAGTCATTATTAGTACTCATAATCTCTGTTAGATTGAAACTTGGTACTTACAGTATTGTACTATAAAATGATAGGTGCGCTTGCCTTAGACAATTTATAAAGGAATTGAATTATATATAAATATCATATAAGTCCACCGCTCTATAATTTGACATTAGATGGTGCACTTTATAAGTGAAACCAATTTAAAACATTTTACTAGAGCTCTTCTGGGCTATAACCGTGCTAATCAATTTTTTGTTTCCTATAGTGGACTTATAAAATGATATTTAAGGACATTGATTTTCTTTTTTAATACCTCATTATCATCAAATAAATCATCTACTTTCTTATTGGAAACTGTCACACTTTTAGATTTTATAATTTCGTATATATCACCTTTCAATTTTTCATTCTCAATCATGGAAACATCTAAGAGTTTATGAACCTTTTTATACTTAGCAAATACTTTCTTTCTTTTCATTCTCATAGTCTCTAAATATTTAACTAACTCATCATATGAAAGATCAACATCATTATCATCATTATCATCACAAGAATTTATGGAAGAGGGTATCTAATTAATATTGGTCATAAGTACATACTTGTTACCATATTTTTAGATTTCTCACACTTCAAACTAGTAGTGTCATCCCATGTGATCTTGAGTTCTTTCTTCTTCTTTTATTGCTTATCCTTTATCTTATTATATAGTTTTTATCTTTCCTTACAAACCTTTGCTAAAGACCTAAGCAATTTTCTCATCAATTAAATATTAATATAATTCATACCAAGAACTTTAAGAGCATTAATTGTATAAATGAAGTGAGTTTATTATAAATGAAATCTTTTTCTTTATATGAAATAGCTCATATTGATACACTAATAAGATCACTTTAGTCTATTTTACTTTAAGTAGTGACATCATGTCTATTTTCAAGTGTGTGTCATATATCATGGGCAATTTCATATATAGGCACCCTATTGTATTCATTTATACTAAGAACATAAAACAAAATATGGACCACTTTGCTATTTAAAGCAATGAGTCCCTTATTATTATTGCTTTATTTGCTTTTATCCTTTGATAAGTTAGTCTTTACTTTATCTAGAACTATAGCTCTCAATGGAACAAAAGAACCATTTTCTAAAATTTTCCAAAGATCAATCCCTTTAGATAAAAGAAAGTATTTAATCTTAGTTTTAAAATAAATATATGTCATCTTCAAAGAAAGGATATACATCGACTATCTTGGCTAAAAAGTGAATCAAATTGTGGTATAATAATCTTTCAAATTTTGCTAGAAATCTATAAATGAATGAAATATACTTTGATACCAATTATTGGTCATTGGATGGCACACAAGAGGAGGGTAAGTTATGTGTGTTTGCTTTTATCTTATTTAAACCTAATGAATGAATTGTCTATTTTAATAAATAATTTTGGTAATTTTATATAAGATAATTACAAAAAATAAGTAATAGTTAATTAGAGTAAGGGAAAGACATAACTTGAGTTATAGTGGTTAACTAAATATTATTCAGCCTATGTCCACTTTTTAAGTTGCACTTCAGAATTTATTATCTTTTTCTTTCAATAAGTGAAGAGAAATTAATCGTACATCTTCTTTGCCAAAAGTGAAGAGTAACACTTTTCAAATCTTATTCAAGGTTAAGACAAACTCTCAAAATTATATATCAAGTAAGTTCACCAATTGTAACAATTATACAAGAATACAACTTAAAACATCTCTCTCTTGCTCACATTAATGAACAAAGACCTATTTATGTCATGCACACATGCAATCTCAAGCCTCTTAAAGCTCCTATCAACTCTATAATATGTCTAAGATACATCTCATAACTCATATATGATCTATTTATACTAAAAAAAAGTCATTATAAATAAAAACTAGTCATTATACATAGATCAAGAACTTAAAACCATTTCAAAATTTCCCAAAATTTTGTTTAAAGATCAAAATAAATTTGTATTGATTATAAAAGGATTTATATATTATAACCTATAAGTAAATTATCATGTAATGATTAAGCTCTTAATTCATTGAAATGATAAGATAAGGTTACAAGAAGAATTATAATAATTTCCTTAAATTTTGATATGCTTGATTCCTCCTTCTCCTTTGTTCTTCGCTTTAATTCCAAAGTTTTCTTAAATTGCATATGTGCTTTATTTCACCTATTTTCTTTATCATTTGATTGCTCGATTGATTTAATTAGTACCTTTGCATACTTTATTCTTATATTGAACTTGATATTTCACATATTAGTTTAATAATACCAAAGATACAAACATTAGCATTAATGTGTTATGTTATTATCAAAACTACGAGTTAGAAATCTCAATTGGCCTAACAAATTTTATTATATCAAAAACACTCAACAAGCACAAGGTATAAATATGACTAATCTCAACACAAATGAGAATAAACTCCATAAATCTCTAAGAGCATAAAAATAGAATATTTTTATTTCAGAGAGAAATGACATCACTCATAACTCTTACTTTAATAAATAAAAAAACTAATCATCTATAATTTAGTATAAAGTGTAATATTCAATGTTGAAAATCAAGTTGATCTAGCAGTTAAAAAGTTTAGATTGTATATTGCAAAATTTATATTTAAAAATTCTTGTACATAATTGAAAAAATGATTTATCTTTTTTTCATTTATCTTTTTTTCTTAAATTTGGTTTTCTTATCTCTCTTTTAGAATAAAAATTTTCTTACATGTATCCCTAAATCTCCACGAAATAGTATATGAATTATGTGCTTAAACAATAATTGAGTTAATCTTGTAATAGAGGTCGCCTGCTTCTTACGTTTGGAGCTTCTTCCATGGGAACCTTAAGTTGTTACTTCCATTCCCTCTCAACTCCTTACTTCTTATTCACTGTCCTTTTTTCTACTTCTCTTACTACCTCCTTTTTATTTATTCATAATCATGGTCCTAAACTACTTGTATTCTTTGTGATTCTTCCACTCATATCTTCATTCTTTGATATCTTCTCTAGACCATTGCAAGGTCTTAATGCACAATATATCACACTTCTTCTTTATCTTTCCCCTTTGATACATTGACTAGCTCACACCTTTTAACTGGTGGTCATTAAGCGCCTAACATTTCCACAGAAAGCTTCCTGCCTTTATCTCCATTGTAACCTACCCATTCCACTCCATCTTCCCCAAATGGCCCCAACATAACATCTCTTTCTCAAGTTATTCTAAAAACTGAGCCTATGGTGAATTTTGTTAAAAATTATAAATGTAAGTGGAAGGTGATTTTAGATTAAAGCTAAGCTTCTACCTTTCTAATGGAAGTGCAAATCAAAGAATTGTGTCTCCTCCTTTAGAACTATTGAAAGTAAGAGTTGAAAGATGGAGCTCTACTTTCTTAGCCTTCTTCCTAGACAAGAGGGTTGCATTCCCTGTATGAAGGGACAAGATTTCAACAACTGGAAACAATATAGATTGCTAAAGAAAAGTTGAAGTTGGACCCTAGCACATTTACAATAAACCACTCTTTCTAGAAGCTTGGTGACCTCGGTTGAATATGGAGAAGTTAAACTAGATCACATTCCAATTTGGATATGCATAAATAAGGTGTAACTAGAGTATGGGATAACCTATGGACTGAGTCACTTATTCAACTTCATTGGTAGGCCAATTTGTATGGACCAAGCAACTACTGAAACTAGAAGGATCAACTTTATAAGAATTTGCATCATAGTAAGTTCAATAGAAAATTTATCTAAGGAGATACCAATTGTTAGATTAAATGATGATTTTGAACTAGTAGAAGAAACTCTAAAAGTCAGTTATGCTTGGAAGCCAAAACCTATGTAAAGAAACTATGGCAATCTACTGGTAGCATTTTCGAAATAGTATAATATCATGAATTGATGGAGATGAATGAAGGAAATGAGCAACACAAATTTCCTAGTGGATCAATAATACTTGTTAAAAACTAAGTTAATGGTAATCAAGAAATTGTTGTGGAACTAGTAGGTGACCAGTCTCTAATGATCATAATTGGAAAATCTAAGGAGAATGAATAAAATGGTCTAGTACAATCACCTATAACTGATACAAGGGAGCAAGATGTATGCACCATAACTATTGATCTAGGAAATAATGCAACAAGTGCTATAGACTGTAATACTAAACATGAATTTGAACCAGTGACTAGGAGCAAGTCTAACATGAAAAAGAATCCTCGTTTAGTGGAGTCAAACACATGAAGATCTTGGCATGGAATATAAGAAGAGCTACTGCTCCTCTAAAGACACATTTGCTCTTAAACATCCTTTTGCAAAATAAATCAAAGATTATTGGCATTTTGTAATCTCGAATCAAACAAGAGAATTGTAACCTCCTAAAGTATTTACATGTTGATTACAAAGAGATCACAAACTATGATCATCAACCTAGTGGAAGAATTCCAGTCTATTATGATAGCTTTATTATAGAAGCCACTATTTGATGTATAATTAATCAAATTGTTCCTCTAGAGGTGAAATACAGAAAATATAATTGTATTACTTTCATCTCATTTGTATATGCTCATAATAGTGCTTATCAAAAAGCATTCCTTTGGAATAAACTCAAAGAGTTGGTCCAGTTTCCATGGCTTATAACTGGTGGGTTCAACTTCATTGTACATTCTAAATGAGCTAAATGATGTAGATTAAGTGGATTTCCTTGCCTAAAGATCAAGATTTTTGTTTGAAATTAATATGACTGATTTACCTTTTAGAGGAAACTTTTATTCCTAGAATAATAATCAGTCTGGTGATAACTTCATCAGGAAAAAACTTGATCACAAGTTCGCTAATCATGAATAGTTTCAAGCATTCCCTAGCTATTTAACCTCATTCTTATCTTCACTTAGGCTTACTTGGTAAGACATAAAACCACTTCTAGATTCAACAATTATCTAACTAATATAGTAAGATTTGATGAAGCCTTATGGAAAGGAGTTAGTGCAAGCATAAGGGACATAAGAAAATTCATTTATAGTAGGAAATTTGGCATAATTTGTAGGGAGATGATAGCTTTATGTAAGAAAAATGTGGGAAATAGTCATTACCTACTTAACACTGCTATAGGTGATTTGGAGAAAGTTCAAAATGAGCTATACTATGATCCTACTTCTCTAAATATTTAAGAGCTCAAAAATAAAGCAATGCATAATTTGTCCCAGGTACTGACCTTCAATCATTCTCTTATGAAGCAAAGATCCATAATAAATTATCTTAAAGGTGGAGACAGGAACTTTTCTTTATTTCATAAAGCAATTATAGCTAGAAGATATGCCAATAATATCATATCGATGGAAGTTCGCAGTCACTCCCTTATATCCCAATGATCAATTATTAGATGATGCTTTTGAATATTTCTCTAATATAATGGGAGCTCCCATTAATGCTTATGCATTTATTTCCCTACCAAGGAAATCATTTAAGATTGTTTATCACTTGAGGAGGCTGAAGTTTTAAGCAAAACAATAACAATACAAAAGACTGAAAAGGACTCAGATCATTAAATCCATTAAAGGCACCTCATCCTGATGGCTTCAACGTCAAATTTTTCATCAAGTCTTAGTCCATAAAAAAGGAGATGGTAACTAATTTCATCCTGGAATTCTTCAGAAATAGATCACTTCTAAAAGAACTCAATAGGACTTTCATCACCCTCATTCCTAAAGGTGGGGAGAAGAATTCCTTTAATGACTTTCGACCTATTGCATATTGCAACTCAATCTATAAAATAGTATCCAAAATCCTATCAAAGAGTTTAAATAAATTCATTCAAAACTATATAGATGAAACACAAGGAGCATACATCCTTTATAAAATAATAAGAGACAACATTCTCCCTACATAAGAGCTTATGATGAGTTATTCAAGAAAAAAGGAGCAACTGAATTGTATGCTCCAATGTAGTTGCTACTATCTTGACTATATTGAAAATGTTTCATAGACTATCTAAACTTGAAGTCAATTGTGTCAAGAATGGAATTCATCTATCCAAAAGTGTAATGAACAAAGAGTGAACTCTAGCAGTAATTACTAGTTTCTCTACATAGCAGCTCCCAATGACCTATCTTAGAATTCCGGTGCCATCATCAAAGATGTCCTTCAGAGACTTCCCACCATTAATTGATAAAATGTATGCCATAATAGCTAGTTGGTGTGGTAAGAGACTATCTTTTACTAATAGGGCCTAACTCATCATATCTACCCTAAATTCCATTAATGTGTACTGGGCAGCTCATCTGGCGCTTACCAAATTTGTTATCAAGGCCATTGATAGAGTTCTAAAGAATTTCCTATGGTCAAGTAGGAAGGAAGAGGAAAATAAGTCTAAAATAAAATGGTCTAAGATTTGTTGTCCTAAGGATGAAGGCGGTATAAACATCATTCCCTTAAAATCCATAATCTGGCAATGTTCACTAAAAGAATTTGTAGATTATTAAGGGACAAGCAAGCCTTATGGACTAATGAGTACATGATTTTTATATTAGGAAAAAAGATTACCCACTTTAAGCTTACTCCACATGCTTCCGCAATAATGAAGCTTATTGTGAAAATCAGAGATAAAGTTAGATTGAAATTCTTGAACAAGATTAGAAATGTGAAATCAACAAATTTATGAATTGATAATTGATAGTCCATAGAGCCATTGAAAGGTTTGGATTCACTTACACCTCTTAAACCTTTGATACATCCTAATGCATTAGTAGCTATGGCATTGGATCATAAAGAAGCTATTAGATGGCCTATGATCCCCACTATCATTAATTTAGAAATTGCCAACACAAGGCTCAATCATCATGAGGAAAATAACATAATCTGGAAACATTGTAAGACTAGCAATTCCAAAAACTGGTAATGCAAGAGATCCTTCATGGGACAAACTATCAAAATTCCATAGTTTAGGATTGCTAGGTGTAATCACTTACTACCCTGAGCTTCCATTACCTTATAGATGTTAATAAAAGGCAAGTTACCAACTATTGATAGGCTAAGAAGATATATGACAATACCAAACTAGTGGGTCTTGTGTAAAAAAGTAGAAGAGAGTGTTAATCTTCTATTGTTTTAATGTGAGTTTACTAAGTAAAGTTAGAGCATGATCTTAAACAGGTGCAACATAACAGGTACACCAAATGTATGGCAGGATACAGTTGAAAGGAGTTCCACAGTCAGGAATACTAATAAAGCTAGTAAATGGATTTTTTGTGTCTCTATCATATCTAGTCACTTCCATCTAGGATGACAGAAACAAACAATCATACTAGAATATAAGCAACATTAAAGAGCAATTGGACAGGGATCCAACCAATATACCTAGTCTATACATTAATCTCTCCAAGTACAAATTTGAAGGCAATACTTTACTCTATAGTAGGTGTTATCTATAGATCAAAATCATATGGTGGCATAAATGGAGTCAACAACAGTCAAATCATGGCTATGTAGCTAGTTTTTCTTCCAATTGCGAATCCTTGAATGTAATTGACAATTCCATATACCCTTTTGATTGCCTTTCCAAGCTTTATTCAATTATTATTTTCTTAGAAAACAATAAATGATATGAGGAACAATTTTAATTATTCTTTAGGGTTCAGTTCACTTGATAATTAAGAGCTATCTCAAGAATAACTCCAAATTCATTGGAAAAATTAGAGAGTTAGTATACCAAATTACCAATCAACTTAAAGTTGTACTAGGAATTATCTTTCCTTACCTTATTTATATTGATTCAAATTCCAATCATAAAAATAAAAAATGAATTAACATGAAAAATTTTAGAAGATTTTTGTTTTTGCACAATCCGTGTTTTCTCTCCATCCATTTAAGGTAGGGGCTTAGGCACTAAAGTAAATATCAGGTTTTTCTTACATCGTACGTTATACATTGGTCAAATTTTATTTACCTTAAAAAAGGAAATATTGAAAAACTTTGTTTAGTACTTGATAGTGATTTTAATATTGAAAGTTAGAAATTCAAAATCTTATTTCCCAGACAAGTTGAAATTGTGGTATCTCTAATGATGGTATTAAGATTAAAAGGATATTTTGTATTCTATAATATAAACTCCTTCATTTAGAATCTAAGGACTTATTGAAAACTGATAAATGAATTTAAGAAATAAAGAAGAGTTATCCTAACAAATAAATCTTACTAGTTGACTTGTGACTGATATATTATTGGAAACTATACTTTCCCACCTTGTCATCTTAATCAAAATTATTTTGAAGTTTAATAACACAGATAATAATGTAATTAATAATAAAGATATTTTGTGATTTCATTTTCTAAAAATTAGTTTTGAAAATTTTTCTTTCCTTTTTATGATATTATTTGTTTAGCACTTAATTTTTTACTCAAAATAATCTAATATTAAAATTCTTAAATTTCAATATGACACTATTTTAGAGTTACGAATGGAAGAATAACTAATAAACTATAACAAAGAAGTTATATGAAAAATTAAAAATATTACATAAGAAAGAAATAATAGTTTTGAAAATTCGAGGACTCAAATTAAAAAAAAACATACTGTAAAGATAAGTATAATTAACTTAAAACTTATTTGTTGTTTCTTATAATTAAAATTTTAATATTTAATATTTAAATTTTCTAATTTTCAATGAGCAACTATTATTGTCCACTTTTAAAAAATTATGGGCACAAGATATGAAACCCTTATATGATATAAAAAAATTTAAGAAATTTTTTAACCTTTAAATTCCCAAAAAAACTCATTTTAATTATTAATTATTAATTTTTAGAAAAATTCCTCTTATTCTTCTATTAAAAGACAATGAAATACATGAGGCATGCACATCCCAGATGGATCAATTAAATGCTGCAAATATGACAATCTAACTTAGCTTTTAAGTTCGAATCGAAGCAATTAAACATGATTTAAATTAATAATTTATAATAATTACCTAAAATTATTAATTTAATTCAAGTTTAATTGGTTTGAATGAGATTTAAGATCGAGTTGAATTATTATATTAGTCATATTTAATTAACCTATTTGTTATATTTATATCGCATGTATCTTGTCATTATTTTTAAAACTCTAGTTTAAGAGAAGAATTAAAAATTAAAAATTAAAAAATTTTAAGATTTTAGACATTAAGAAAATTTTCAAAAAGTTTTTAAAGGTATCCAAAATTTATAAAAATTGGAGCCTTATTAAACAAATGTTGGATTCTTATACTTTTTTAATTCAATCTAGTCAATACGAATGAAAGCACAAACTTCGATTTCATTTTTTGTTTTTCTTCGAAATATTGTCTTCTCTCTGTGTTTTCTTTCGGATGCAAAAACCAGAACAGGACACCAAATTTCGGTTACTCAGACACATGTGACCTGCACCAGTAAGAACACAGACAATGCGACACATAAGTCGATTTTAAGTACAACTAATGAAACGGCCATGGATATCTCTCCGATTTTAATATAATTCGTTGTTCCAAAATTGGACATGCTACTTTCCTACCAATGAAGATTCTCAAACCCACGATCAGACATAATTTTAAACATGTCGCATGCTTCTTTTTGGTCCTTAGTCACAACCAACTACGTTATCACAAAATGGTTATAAATGAATCCAATCATAAATAACAACAGGTACAATTATAAAAATAGTAACAATAATCATCACCATAATTATAATAACAATATATTAAAAATGTAACAAGTACAAATAATTGAAACGAATCTTGGATTTATCGTCATAATCTACAATCGTCTCAATTATTACGGATAGGACCTCATTTTTAACGAGAGCTCAAATTCTAATCTAGATTGTATTTTAAAAAATAAATAGTTATGATGTTGTCATCGCTAAACTTTAAAACTAAAGATTAATTATCAGAAGAGAGCGTCAATTTCCAAAAACATCACGAGATCCAAATATTTTAAGCTGTCTCTATCCATCTTACACAACGATTGACATGTTGAGGAGACATGTGATTCAGAAAGTACAAAGGAATCCACCGAAATTTGTGCATAAAGTTATGGTAATGAGCACAAAGCACAAGTCAGATCGCACTAAACAAACATAAAAAACATAAAACTGTTTTTTTTTTTTCATGAAATAGGTTTGAAACAAGGCATTAGGTAAGAGTATCGGATGCCCTGATATAGATTTCGTTCAACAATAACCAAAAACAGTTTTTATCTCTTCCTCTATTTTATGTTAAAGGACAACTACTTGTGAATTCCTTAATTAACCAATCTTCTTCACTTGGCTAGAGTAGAAGGCTAAATGTTACCACGATAATTATGGACTTTAGCCAACGCAACTATACTAAATTGTATTCCAATTTCCAAATATACAGCAAAAGTTTGGTTTATATGGGTCATATCAATTGATATAAAAGATATATTAATTTAAAATTTAAAATTTAAACAGTTAAATTTATATGTATATTTAAATATTTAAACATAAAATATTTTTGTGTTTATCCATTCAATTTTTATTTTTAAATTTGATCCAATATTTTTAGTATTTCAGTACAATTCAAAATTATACGGTACAACCTATTATGGTAACCTAATATGATTAACATAATTTTGTACCATTTCTCGATAGACATAGTATGAAATTTAATTTTGTATCATTTCTTTATAGATATAGTATGAAATTTAGAATATTAATATCAAATTTCTCCTAAATTTTTATCAACATACTATGTAAGGAATTAAATTGATATGAAGATCTATTTCATATATAGTTAACATTATTAATTCAAGTTAAATGAAATGACTTAACAGTAATTATGTTGCATGCTAGCTTACTTTTCAATGGAATTCTAGATATTATTTTAATGATTGTAAGAGTCCAAGTAGGAAAAAGAGAATTTAAGTAACAAAAAAATTGACATAAGGGTTTTGAAGAGTGAAAACGTCTCTCGATATGGTCGTCCTAAAACAATGAATTTGAATCGTTAAAAATCATTAAAAAATTACCCTCCTCTCTTGATAAGTATAGATTCACATTTATATTATGTGTGACTACTGCATGAAAAGTATATGTGAACTAGCTTTTTCATTTTAATGTTGCATGATTGTGTATATTTTATGCTTGTTTTCGGAATTTTTACATTGCATGTAGCCGTGTTACTATTTAATTATGTTCTAGTATGTTTGTATATACATTTTGTGTAAGTTGGTGTGTTAACCTTACCATTACATTCAATGTATGCATACATAAGTTTCATTGTGTGTGTTGTTATTTTGTGTATTAATTGACATGTGTCAAAACATGATTAAGTGCTTATTTTCATGGTTTATCGGCAAGTTAAATGGAGCAATTGAGTGAAGGAAGCATGGAACAAAAGCTGGGACATTATAATAGGAATTTGACATTGGTGGTCACGGTTGTGACTAGTGGCGCAAAAGTCGTGTGCAAGCCATGTTTTAAGGACAATTAACTTCACAAAATCAGGAGGGCAGGCCAAGAGAAGAGAAGAAGCATGTGAGTGGGTCTGCGTAAGGAGAAGAGAAGAAGCATGTGAGTGGGTCTGCGTAAGGAGAAAAGGTCACAATCCTTTAACAGAATGTGTAATTTCATGGTCTAAAGACCCCAATGCACACTAGGCAAATTTCTTAGAAATTTGTAGTACATTTAGATACAACGGATTATCTAAGGATGCAATCAGGATGAGATTGTTTCCTTTCACTTTAAAAGATAGAGCAAAGACATGGCTAAATTCTTTGACCCCCAAATTTGTGAGAACATGGGATCATTTGGTCCAGACTTTCCTTTCTAAATATTTTCCATTGACCAATACCACAAGAATCATCAAGTAAATCACAACCTTCTAGTAGTATGATGGGGAGTCTCTTTATGGATATTGGGAGAGATTTAAGGAGTTACAGAGGAGTTGCACCCATCATAACTTACCGAGAGAGCTTTTATTGCAAACTTTTTACAATGGAGTTACGGTGGCAACAAGCAACATAATTAATGTCGTAGCAGGTGGTTCGTTAATGCGGAAAACTATTGATGTCGCGTATGATCTTCTTGAAGATATGGCGACTAGCAGCTATCTGTGGTTAATTGAAAGAATTAGGCCATATCAAGTGAAGGAGCAAAAATGGGTTGCGTCAACTGAGTCACCATCAGCCATACAAGCACAGATTGCAGCACTGACAAGGAAATTACATGACATGAATGCTCTATTAAGTTCTGTAAGTGCGGTACAACAGGTCTACGAACGCTGCAACCAACATAACCATATGACAGTAGATTGTTACCTGTTAAACAATGGAGGAATGGAGCAGGCAAATTACATGGGTATGCATAACAGAGCAACCAATCCATACTTCAGTACGTACAATCCGGGGTGGAAAAACCACCCAAACTTTTGTTGGAGTAATTTTGCTGGAAATAATGCGAGGCAGCCTGGCCCACCTAGATTCCAACAAGACTCTAATAAGGTTTTGGAGCCCAAATTGGATAAGTTGATTGAGGTGGTAACCACTAAATTTAATTACTAGGGGGAAAACATGAAGAGGATGGAGGAAGAACAAAAGAAGGCTCAAGCATGGAATGAGTCAATGTTCAAAAATCAAGCATCGTTCATTTAGAATTTGGAGGTGCAAATGGGCCACTTAGGCACAACATTAGCAAGTAGACCTCCAGACAACCTTCCTAGCTCCTCAAAACCTAATTAGAAGGAGCAGTTGAAAGTACTACAACTAAGAAGTGGGAAAGAAGTGGGAGAATCATTTGGCATGGAAACCGCACAATGTCAACTGAGTAATCAATCTACGGTTACTGAAGAGAAGGAGAAGGAGGAACTAACAAGAAAAGAAAAAACCATATGTACCACCTCCTCCTTACATGCCAAAAGTACCATACCCACAAAGACTGCAGAGAAATCACGTGATTGCCCAATTTTCAAAATTTTTGTACAAGTTAAAAAAACTACAGATCAACATTTCCTTAGTGGAGGCATTACAAAATATGCCCAAGTATGCTAAGTTCTTAAAGGATATCCTCACTAACATGTGTGCTTAGGAGGACGATCAGACATTGTCTTTCACTGAGAGTTATAGTTCGGTGATCACGAGCCAATTTTCATCAAAGTTGAAGGACCCAGGAAGCTTTACTATTCCATACACTATTGGCAACTTGGAATTTTCTAAGTGCTTGCGTGATCTGGGAGCGAGTATAAACCTCATATCGTTATCAATTTTCAAGAAGTTGGAATTGGGTGATATGAAGCTAACTTCCATGTTAATACAACTTGCAGACCAATCGATCAAGAAACTTCATAGTGGTGGAAGACATGCTCGTAAAGGTCGATAAGTTCATCATCCTAGTTGATTTTGTGATCCTGAACGTAACAAAAGATTGTAATTGTCTTTAATACTGGGGAGACCTTTCATGAATATTGAAAGGGCTCTGGTCAATGTTCATGATAGGAAGCTCGTCTTGAGGATTAGTGACGATCAAGTGGAGTTTAGCATGAACAAAACCCTCAAGAATGTAGGAGAAGGAAATGTGTTTATAAGAGTTGATCTTATTGATGAATGCGTGGAGGAATTGGAAAAAAAGAGGTAGTATATATGAGAGAACCCCATACAGAGGACAAGGATGAGATTGAAGAAGGGGGTGAAGAAGAAGAGGACGTAGAAGAGGACCCACAACAGGAGTCTTTAGACAGAACAAACCTGCCTACCCCACCCTCAACTAAAAACCACCTATACTAGAATTAAAGCCCTTACTCACACATTTAAGATATACGTTCTTAGGTGATGGAAACACACTTCCAATTATTATTTCAAATTTGTTGGATGAAGATTAGGAGAAGTAAATGGTCGATACAATTTGGAAAAGGATGAAAGCATTGGGATGGAAACTTTCAGATATCAGAGGTATTAGTCCTAATGTAGTAATGCATCAGATAAACTTAGAAGAGGTATGCAAAATGGTGATAGAGAGACAACGAAGATTATATCCAAACATGAAAGAAGTGGTAAAGAAGGAAATTGTTAAACTTCTTGATGCAGGCATCGTCTATCCCATTTCAAATAGCCAATGGGTGATTCCCATTCAATGTGTTCCAAAGAAAGGTGGGATGATGATAATCAAAAACGAGAAGGGAGAAATGTTATCAGCAAGAATTGTTACAGGTTGACGGGTTTGTATAGACTATCGAAAGCTCAACGCTGTAACAAAGAAGGTCAATTTTCCCTTACTTATTGTAGATCAAATGATAGAAAGTGTAGCAGGTCAAGCCTACTACTACCTTCTAGATGGATATTTGGGGTATAATCAAATCTTCATATATCCAGAAGATTAGGAGAAGACCATTTTTACATGTCCCTATGGTACCTTTGCCTACAGACAGATGCCATCGGGTTGTGTAATGCACCGACAACCTTTCAAAGGTGTATGATGGCTATTTTTACAGGAATGATTGAGGAAATAATGGAGGTGTTCATAGATGATTTTTCATTCTTTGTAGATTCCTTGGAGCAGTGCTTGAAAAATTTGGATAGGGTTCTTCAAAGATGTGAAGACTCCAATTTGGTGCTGAACTGGGAAAGATGTCACTTCATGGTTCAAGAAGGCTAGTTTTGGGTCACCAAGTTTCATGTAAAGGAACTGAATATGACAGGGTGAAAATTGAAGTAATTGATAAACTCTCATTACCCTCAAATGTTCGCAGCGTCTGAGCATTTTTGGGACATGTTTGCTTTTATCGCCAGTTCATCAATGATTTCTCCACAATAGCAAAACCTCTCACCCAATTGTTGGTCAAGGATATGCCTTTTAGCTTTAATGATAACGGTTTTAATGCCTTTGACAAGCTGAAGAAGGCATTAATTTCAGCACCTGTTCTACAATCACTAGATTGGTCACTTCCATTTAATCTTATGTGCGATGCCAGTGATTATGTTATAGGATGTGTGTTGGGCCAGAGAAAAGAGAAGAAATTACATGCTATTTATTATGCGAGCAGGACAATGAGTGTACCACAGCTAAATTACACAAAAATAGAGAAAGAATTATTTGCTGTGTTGTTTGCGTGTGATAAATTCCGATCATATTTGCGAGGCTCTAAATTCATTGTTTTTACTAATCATGCGACATTAAGACATTTATTTGCAAAGAAGGATGCCAAGCCTAGATTAATTCGGTGGATTTTTCTCCTACAAGAGTTTGATTTGGAAATTCATGACAATAAGGGAGCAGAGAACGTGATGGAAGATCATTTATCCAGACTAGGAGGAAAAGGAATTTGAAGTTGAATTGAAGATAAATGAACAATTCCTTGACGAGGCTTTAATGTGGATAAATGCATCTAATGTATTGTGGTTCACAGACATTGTGAACTACCTGGTGAGTCGTATCTTACCCTTTGATCTTAATACCAACAATGGAAGAAGTTTCTTTATGATTGTTCACATTATATATAGGAAGAGCCACTTTTGTTTAAAATGTGTGCTAATGGCTTGTTGAGGTGATGTGTTCCATATGATGAGTTTCATGCGATTTTGACTCACTGCCATAATTCTACATATGTTGGACATTATAGGGTTAATAGAGGGTACTAAAGTGTAGGTTCTTTTGGCCAACATTATTTAAAGATGCACAAGATTGCTTAAAAAATGTGACAAGTGTCAAAGGATAGGGAATATATCTAAGAGGGAAGAAATGCCAATGACAGCAGTACTTAAAGTTGAGGTCTTTGATGTTTGGGAGTTAGATTTTATGGGATCGTTTCTGTCTTCATACAAAAACAAATATATTTTGGTTGGTGTAGATTATGTGTCGAAATGGACTGAGGTGATGACAACTATAACAAATGATGGTCGAATGGTGTAAAAGTTCCTTAAGAAGATAATCAATAGATTTGGAGTGGCATAGTTCATCATCAATGAAGGAGGTACCTATTTTTGCAATAATCTTTTTTGAAACATTATTGAAAAAAATATGAAGTGCAACATAGGATAGCGAAACCTTACCATCCCCAAACAAGTGGCCAAGTTAAGGTCATCAATTGAGAACTGAAATTTTCTTTTAAAAAGACCGTCAACTCTTCAAGAAAAGATTGGGCAAATAAACTGGATGATGTAGTTTGGGCCAACCGGACAACATTTAAGACAAGCATTAGTACGACACCTTATAGACTGATTTATGGAAAGGATTTTCACTTACCAGTAGAATTAAAGCATAAGGTGTATTGGGCAATTAAGGCCCTAAATTGGGACGAAAAAGAAATTGGGGAAAAACAAAGATCAATTGAATGAGTTGGAAGAATTAAGGCTGCAAGCGTACAAAATGTTGGACCAATGGTGGTTGACAAGTTAAATTCCTTAATGTTTTGATAATAATAAAATATATAGAATTGGTTAGAAAATTATTGCAGGTGGTTTAGAATGAAAGAAATCTAGAAGAAAACAATCTTCAATCTAGAAGACTTATAAATTATTAAGGAAGCAAGAAGGAAACAATCTTCAATATAATTGAGGCATTAAAAATGAAGATTGTGAGAGATTTGATTGAAAGTATCCGTTGGAAGTAGCCACAAGTCGACTTACGCTTTATACAAGTCGAGTTATTTAAGAGCGAAGGTGAAATATGTTGACACAAGTCGAGTTATATGTTTGCATAAGTTGAGTTATAAGTTGATACAAGTCGACTTATACTGCACAAGTCGACTTATCTAAGAGCGGAGAAGTTTTACGAAAAACTGATACAAGTCGACTTACACTTGACAAATCGACTTATGGAGTTTGACAAGTCGACTTATACACACGACAAGTCGACTTATGAGTACAGCAGACTGACTCTGATGAAGGAAATTAGCCACGAATGGAAAGAAATAATCAAGCAACGGCTACAAGATCATATGCAACGGCTAGTAGATGTTCTAACATCAATATTCATCCAAGGAGGCTGAACATAAAAGGATTGAGATCAAGAGAAAAAAGATAGACGAATATACAGCAAATAGAAACATACTACTCTTTACTTTTGATTTTAGTTAAATTGGTTTTGTATGAATTAACTTCTGATTTTATTGTAGAATTCTACAAAAAAGCTTTAAAGATCTATTCAACCCCCCCCCCCTTCTAGATCGTTTACAGAATTTACACTACAGTTTTGCTTTGTTTATCCCTAATCTCTAATGGTATCTGTTTACAAACACAAGATCTGGTGTTTCTTTGGTGTTCCCCGTTGCCCTCTGACTGAGGGTAGCCCGAGTGATACCATTGTTGGTGCTGAGGAGCCCACTTTCTTGAGAGATTTTATCATAAGCCTAGTGAGAGAACATACTCTGGGTATTGACACCACACTCCAACCTAAAACCTTAAAGCATTAGGTTTATGGGTCCTTTCCACTTATATGTCCCTCACTAATTTCATTTCTTTCCAATGTGGGATTCTCCCTCACACTTGAAATCCCAACAATCTCCCCCTCAAGTGTGAACTTCCACATTAGGCTTGGGCTCCCCTTAAGCGAAAGCCTTTTTCTGCCTTTTTCTTAATAGCTCGAGTTTATGACGCCACCAAGACCCTTCTACTCCACTGGTCTAGACCCACCAGGAGTCTCCTTGCTCTTTCACTTGGGGATTCCCCGTTTAAACATGATCTCAAACAGGATCTATGGTCTAAGACTTTCTGATACACATGATGCTCATGAAGAGGCAAGTGTAGAGCATATTTTTCTTTCTATATGACTATGGCAATATTATTCAAGAATCAAGCTTTTAAGAGAGAGAAACTTATAAAGAAGTGATAGGATGAAAAACACACAAACTTCTATTCATTCAAAGCTCTTAATACAACGTGAGTACAATAATGAAGAAGCCTTGCTTTTATAGAGGAAGTAAAGGAATAAAAACAAACAATTTTAAGGAAAAGATTCCTTAGGTATAATCATACACACAACTTTTAAAAAGCAAATAGTAAAAAGGAAGAATAATTAGGAAACACTAGGTCCCAGAGATTCTCTTACAAGATAAGCACAAATAATTTAAAGAGGAGTTGAGAGAGAATGTAGACCACCACTGTCATTATTAGAATCGTCTGTTAGTGTCATATCTTCATCAAGTTTTTCCATGGCTTGGATAAATTGGTCAATTTCTGTTTCAGACCAAGTTGGAGGTCATGGGCTTAGAGTATTCTAAAATGGGCCAGATGGGGTAGTACGTTTTGGAGGATATGGTAACTCTCCAGCCATAATATTAAATCCAATAAAGGAAAATTGGTCCATTGAAGTCCAATATCCATCAAAAGGAGATATGCGCTCTAGAAAAGTAAAATTTCTAGGATAAGGTCCTAAAAAGGTGCATTTCAAAGACGGTGTTATACGAGTACACTTATTTAGATTGTCAAATAAGGAATGCAAATCTATCATCATCTGAGTGTGTTTGATAAGCCAATTAATAGAGGTACACTAATGTTGAACATGATTTAGAGTGCAAAGATAACCAGAGGTGGTTAAACAATGGGGATGATGGATAATGAAGATAGTATAAGCTTTTTGATATGCCAAGGAAATATCCTATAATTGATGTTGACTCAAATTTTGAGACATCTGGATACACCATTTTGACAGAGGTTGAAACCATTCAAGGAAGGTCCAAAAGACAGACTTCGATGGAGGATAGTAGAACAAATCCTCTTTTAATGTATTTAGAGGATTTGAAGATAGAGAAGGAAAGGATTTGTGAGTATTTGTATATTGAGGAATTCCATAATTGGAAGGAGGAGAGAGATTTTAGTAGAGAGAAGAGATGAGATTAACTAAATTGGTGATTTAGGTTGAGAAACGAAATCTGCTAAGATATTGTGGTGCCTTTTAATATGCGGATGGTGAAGTTATAACGTGAAAACTTTGACAGAGAAGAGATAAAACTTCTTCTAAAGTATTAGAAGGATTTGAAGATAGAGGAGGAAAGGATTTCTGAGTCTTTGCATATTGAGGAAATTCCATAATTGGAAGGAGGAGAGGGATTGTGGTAAAGAGAAGAGGTGAGATTAATTAAACTGGTGTTTTAGGTCAAGAAAGAAAATCTGCTATGATGTTGTGGTGCCCTTTGATATGGCGGATGGTGAATTTATAATGTGAAAATCATTTTTTTCATAAAAGTAGTTAGCTGTCTGGTAGTGTTTTCTTTTTAGGCTCAAGAATTTTGGGAAAAGCAGTGTTGTTCATTTTGATGACAAAGTGATATGGGTTCAGGTGGAATTTGAAAATTTTAATTCCTTTTTCACCGCTAGAATCTCTTTGTAACTTACATGGAAAAATTTTTTAGATTCTTTAAACTGTCTACTAGAATGATCACATTAGTGACATTTTCCATTAATTTCTTCAAAGAGAATATCACCCCAATAATGTTCATTAGCATATGTTCATAGGATGCATTGGCCTTTGTCAGGAATCCGCAAAGCTGGTAGATTCTGCTGACAAGCATGCTTTAAGTGATGTATGGCTCTGGTTTGCTTTTTACTCCATGGTGGTGAATTCTTTTTCAGCAACTTTGATAAGGAGGATGTGTAATCAGCCACGTGGGGATGAAATCTCTTATAAAATTGACAATTCTAAGGAATTTTTGTATCTTTTTAATAGTGAGATTGTTACTAGGAAAGTTCAATAATTCACTGGCGATATGTGGATCGGGCTGATAATATCCATTGTGGAAATGCATACCCAAAAATTATATTTGGATTGTCCCAATATAGTTCTTTTTTGCTGAGAGCATAATTCCATATTGCTTTGTGAGATCTAAGAAGGATTAAAGTAGGTTCTTATGTTCTTCATGGGTCTTAGAGTATAACAAGATGTCATCAATATAGACCAAAGCACCGTAGAGAATGGGCTTATAAATCTTTTTCATGGCTCATTGAAATAGTGAGAGGGAAAACTTAAGTCCAAATGGCATGACAGTCCACTAATATTGGGCATTCGAAATATAAAAGGATGTCTTGTATCTTTCCGGAGGGTCAATTCCAAGTTGTCAAAATCTAGCTTTTAAGTCAAACTTAAAGAAGATGGTAGCTTCCTTGAGAAATAGTACTTGTGTACTAATCTTCGACAGTGAGAACTTATCATCTTGTAGGAAAGTATTGGGAGATTTATAGTCAATGACTAAACTCTTTTTTCCTCGTTTCTGTTCAAAACTTTTATTGACAAAAAAGCCTAACAAGCCCAATTAGATTTAGTGGGCTCAATTAATCCTTGCTGAAAAAGGATAGCACAATCTTCCTGCGCGAGTTTCAAATCGTCAGGGTTCATACCTGGATGAGTAGTCTTAGTAAGATTGATGTCTTCATTCTTCTTGAAAGGAAGATGAATGAAGAAGTGAGGATTCTTCCATAAAGGATTCGAATGAGAGAACTGTGCATGATTCTTAGGGCAATATTCCAAAAACTAATCTCGGAAGGTTTCATATAGTGATTGAACATTAGTAAGTTCAAGCACATTTTTAAGATATGTGTAAGAACTAAAGTTGGTGCGACATTCAATTCTTGTGGGTAAAATCTGTAATGGAGATGCCTTATAATAGACATCCATTCTAATAAGAATATTGTTGTGTCTAGTTTCTATTGCTTTTAATTGCCTTCATATCTTGATTTTGGTTACAAATTCTTGTGTTTTGATCCAAATGTGAGATACATTGAGTGGAAATGGTACAAATATTGCATGAATGTTAATTGGATTTCTTTGTGAATTTTGCATAAAGGTTGAAGGGAAAGTTCACGTAAATTTTGCATGAAAAGAAAAAAAAAAGAAAAGGTGGTGACTTAACTTGTCACCACCGTGACGAGTGCCCTCCCAAGTTAACTTAACTTGTCACCCCCATGACCCATTTTTCCTTTAATTCGTCAAATGATTACGTGTCACGTGTAGGAGGGACGGTCGAAAAACTAGACCTAAACATACTACAAATAGAAAGAGTAAGGGAGGTGGTAATGTTGTCGCTACAACCAAATTAATACCAACTCTAATAAAATATATGTAGTTAATGAAGAGCTGAGATTATTCCTATGAAGAATCTATTGGTAATTGTTTCACGAGTTAAAACTAAATCAAATTGGGGCCTGTTTAAATAATGTGATTGTAAGGAATTAAAATTGACAAAAATTAGAAATAAATAGAAATAATCAAATATGGAAAATTAATGAACAAACCTTGGTTTTAGGTAACCTACGTTACCAAACTAGTAGGATCATGGATACAAATTTAAATTAAATCCATTAAAAATACTCATTTAATGGTGTTCTCTCTTAGGATTAAATGAATAGAAACATGTATTCGAATCACTCTTATTAACCAATAACTTAGATACGATCTTAAGTTTAATTAATTAATAGCTTTAAAAACTAAGAGAATCAATGAGCAAGACAATACACATATGATATGTATTTAATCTAGATAAACATCTTTTTTAGAATTTCCAATCTCTAACGTAAAAGATCGTAATCCCATTTGCCACTTTTGGTTAGCAAAATTGAACGTCAAATCCTACTAATCTGGCTGTAAATTAAATCAATCAATTCCTAGTTGCATACCCTAGAGATCAATCAATTCAATCATGAGAAGTAACGCGAAAGACACTTAATATTAGTCAATGAAATAAACTTTATTCAGAAAATGTCACACATGCTAGATGATAATGTTAGTTTCCTTCAACCAAGAAGAAGGATTTAGCTACTCATAATAGTGATAAAACTTGACAGAAGAATAGTAGAACGTCTGGCCTCCATATCTGCCTTTTTCCATAAAAATGAAAAAAAAACTCTTTAAAAGAAAACAAGAACGTGAACGATGGGGGGGATCATCCTCCCTTTTTAAAGTTATTTGTTCATATACACTCTCCCACAAAATCAGGTAACAGATCCCTACATAAGGAAAACAACTTAATTCCTAAAATAATTAGAATCCTAAGTCTATCGAATCTCTTTTCAAATTAGACTTTGGTGATTAATTTTTCCCTTGCATGAGTCCACGCTTAGCCAAAAACTTTTCTGCCGGTTGGAAATTCAAATTGCCTTTACTTTCTTGCATCTTTTTATTCAAATTCAACTCTCATGTGTTCAAAATCACCTGATAACAATTAAGAATAAGTCCATTAATTTTAAATAAAAATTTCAACACATAAAAGAGAATTATATCCAAAGTTAGCCCAAAAATAATAATTTATCAAATTCCTTCACACTAAACTTTTGCTCGTCTTTAGCAAACTACATTTACAATTAATTGGCAAACTAATCAACTTTCTTTATTCCAAGTCTCACAACAATAAATAGTGCACACTTCAAGAGTTAAACATTTTTTTTAATTAATACCCCAGAGTTAATCATTCAAGTAAATGTAAACAAAGTCAATTTAAGGCAATCATATTTCAAAAACTAGCATATAATTATACCAAACTCTCACATATCAGATTTTGCTCAAACCACTCAAGTGTTTATTGGTTCGATATTTCACTCAAATTCTTCTAATGCAAATATTCTACCATATGTTTGCTTTTTCACTAACTTTTCACCGCTTGAAATACAAACATGCACAAATCAAAAGGGCTTTATTGAAGGTTGTATTGGACTATAGGTAAAGGTAAGGATTGATAAACGGAAAGGGTAAAAATCATAAACATTAGCAAAGCATCTAACCACTTGTGGAGACACAAATTCAATCACAAAGGAGTCAATAAGGTCATTCCATATAGAGATAAATTACACTTTAAAATTTTTTTTTCACTGTTGTTTCTTTTAGTCAATACTGAAATATACAAATATTTAAGATTAGGAGACTGCAGTATAACACATAATTCAAGTCTCAATCTCTTCAATTTCCTTTCATCCTTTTCTTTTCCCTGCTTTCCATATTTCTACACAATAAGTTTTGACATAAATTGTAGTTAGAATGCCTATTTACATTTATGATGGGTGAAGTTATTAAAGGTTTTAGTTATTTATTATGTTGTCAAGAAAAAGGGTTCGACTCAAAAGGTTTAACAAAGGAATTAAATTGGGTTGGTTTTTAAGCTAAGGGTTTAAAACAAAGAGGGCCTTTATCATTTTTATGCACGAATGTATAAATGTGATCTCAAGTCAGTTCCAAAAAAATTCTAGAGAAATAATCACCTTAGAAGATAATCACACATCAAAGAAATACAAATTGAAATAAATGTTTCAATCTTTTAGGCCCAAAAACTCACAAGTTAATGCAGTTCACCACAATTATACACCATGATTAATCATATGATTGCCAAACCTTGACTAAGTGTATACACTTATATTTCTTAACTAAATGTCCTAAAAATAAAATTAACTCAAGTTATGCGCACTAATTAAGTCAATAAAAATGGAAGTGTAGAAAGTGTCGAAGTTAGCTAATCAATTGCAAACAAGTTAATAAGCATTCAAAAATTTTCAACAAAGATTCCTAAATATCAGTTATATGGAACATACCCCACCCCCATACCTAATCCGTACATTGTCCCCAGTGTAATCGTATAAAGTAAAAGAAGCTAAAATAGAAAAGAGAAGAGGAAAGAAAGCTTCTTTGTAAGTTGATCACCCAAGTCATAGGGTTAGTGGGTAAGGAGGTTGGAATCCTTGGTGTGCCCAATATGTTGTAAAATTTTTCTCCATTCGGTGCATCTAGCGTTCAAATCAAGCCAGACGAGCATCTAAGTTGGCTACTACTCAGTGTAAGTGAGACAACCCGACTTTTTATGGTTGGACGTGGGTTGGAAGTGATAGCTAAACCTGGATAAGTAAAGGATAACTGACCATGACTCATTTCAACAATGCCCATCCTGTATAAACATTCCAAATCCAAAGGCTCTAAAGCACAAACCACAAGCATGTCAGTATTTTTAGGATCCAATAAGTTCAAACTAACGGCCAATTGAGTGATATATGACCCTAATATTAATGGTTTGGATTTTTTGTTTAACACAGATTGAAATTGAGTCAGAAACTAAAAACCCAAATCAATAGGAATTTGTTTGTCTATATACCACAAAAAAATAAAATTCAACCTTAGAAAATGTACCAGCAGAATCATGTTGTCTCGAAAAATTGTATACTAAGAGTCAATGTATGATTTTGAAAATAATTTTTTTTAAATATGACTCTTAGATGCATGGCATTATATGTTTAAGGATCAATAGGCCATTGAGTCCACAATTCAGAACCTTTAAAATTAGTATGATAATTGCAACTAGAACTTACAAATGGTTCGTTCTTAATGTCATCGACTGATATAAAACCCATAGCAACATTAAATTCAGCAATAAACAATGCAAATTCCTGGCCCATAAGTCTAAATTCAACAATTCCCTTAGTAAACATGTCAAATTCTTCATGGGAATTAAATTGAAAGGTGCTGGAAATTTCTCGTGTTAACTCAATATAAGCAGGATAGTCAACTTTAACAAATGCATTCCAACAAATTTACCCAACCAATTGCTCAAAGGAATTACAAATTTGTAAAGCATCAAGAATATCAAACAAAATGTACTTACATGGGTAAATTTTATGTTGGCTTAACTGTTGAAATCTCTAATTGTCCTCTAGCAGTGGAAAAGAAGTGAAATCCCCACTTTATGAGTTCTATTGGCTTCTCCTTTCAATTTTTTTTACCTTTTCGGGTTCGATTTTGAGTTGTAGGACCATGGGTTGGTTCAGTAATGGGAGGAATGGAGGGACTTGGTGTCGCAGCTGTGGTACTTGATGGAGGTTGTGTGTTAACCAATGTAGGTATAGGTGAAGCTAACTAGTGTGAGTCATTCTTTTTGCGTGGCATGGTCCCAAACTCTAGAATTTTACAGACCTAAAATCACTAAAATAAGAGCACAAAGCCAACGAAAATTGCACTGATGGGTGGTGTTGGTTATGGTGTTAAGAAGGGCACAATTTGTAGGGTTATCGTTGGAATGTTATGGGTGTTGGTGGAATTGCAGTGGGTGGGTGAAATTGTTGTGGGTAGGTGAGATAATTTTTTTTTGTCAATAATTAAACTAGAATTGAAAATATTGACATGCGAAAATACTAAAAGGAATGGAATAAAATTGATAGCTAAAAAAATAAAATTAAAAAAAAGAGAAATACTGGAAAATAGAAATAAAATTGAGCATGAAATTTTTGGGTTACCCTAAAATTTGCTTCTTTTAAGTCGTTACTTAGATGTGTTCATCGACTTACCTGATCAGAGACAGATTGGGGCTGCCAATTCTATCTCTTCCACATTCTTGACTGGAGAATTCTCATAATATGGTTTCAGGCGGTGTCCATTAACCTTAAACACCTTGAAAGTGTCTAAACTTTGAATTTCTACTGCACCATAAGAAAATATGTTAATATCAATAAATGGTTTGAGCCAGTGAGATCGTAATTTTCCTAGAAATAACTTAAGCTTTGAATGATAAAGAAAAACTTTTTTTCCTACTGAAAATTGCTTCCTTAAAATCATTTATTATGAAAAGCTTTAGTTTTGTCCTTATAAAATTTTGCATTTTTATAAACCTCATCATAGATCTCTTCTAACTCTTGCAATTACAACTTCCTATTGTTACCAGCCTCTGCCAAATCCATGTTTAACTGCTTCACAGCCCAGTAGGCTCTATGTTTTATTTCCACAGGCAAATGATAAGGTTTACTGAAAACTAACCTATACAGCGACATGCTTATTGGAGTTTTGTAAGTAGTTCGATACGCTCACAAGGCATCATCCAAACGTAAGCTCCAATCTTTTATTGTTGGGACCCGATCTCGATGGCCGGCCCCCAATCGGAAAAACGGAAGACGAATACGAAAATGAAGTGTGGAAATAAAATCGAAAGCGGAAACGAATACTCGAAATCATGTATCGAAAAATCCGAAGCGGAACTACTTAATACGAAAGAACGA